>OZ035824.1:51559766-51747266 GCA_964034765.1 Knipowitschia caucasica | reverse complement strand
TAAGTCTTTATTTGTATTGATAGCTCAGATTGACGACAGATTGGATGCAAGGGTCCGATCCTCACCTGGGCTTCGGGATCAGCTCGTCTGGAACAGGTGTCCATATGGACTCGGGCGACTTCTGCTCTTTGAAGCGTCCCTCGAACACTTGTGCCAGCTGCTCCATGTCGAAGGCACACACGGCCGATCCCGGGATGCTGCGGGCACAACAGAGGTTCAACCATTGATTTTTCACTAAACCTGCACACACTGTCAAGACACGTGTCGAGTAGGCTTCAATCTCACACGCACAAAACAGAGCAGATAAGGCAGTGCAGAAAAGGCAGTATACACAGAAGAATTGAACAAGCACCGAAAAGAGAACTGTGGATCAGACAAAAGAGACAGGCGAGGAATTGGATTTTCTTTCTCGATTTTGACATCGAATGGTTCAACAAGGGAAAAAGGAAAGAGGACAAGAAAAGATAAATGCTGTGTAGATGCAGTATAGATTAGAGCTGCGGAGGGAGCTTGGCTGGAATTCTCTGGAAAATACAATGTAGGAAATGACTCATACGGTATTTTCTCTCTCAAAATGGGAGGGAGCAGTTTGACAAGAAAAATAAAGCAAACGTTTCCAGTCAGAAACCCAAGAGCACTGAGCAAATGGTTTTCCAAATGGTTCAGCCCGATGGCCTATCTACAGTATGCATTCTTAACACTAGGACTGCCACAATTATGATAATACTACAGCTCCCGTTCAAACCAAAGATTCATTAAAAGTAAGTCATGTATAAGATTTGATTTAACCTTTCCTCAGTTTTAATAAGTGCTACAACTAGTGAATATAACAAACATTTATTTCAAAGGCTAATGCAAAAGGCCTGACAGTAAACAGCTTGTTGCCACGGTAACCAGCACTTGCTCGTCTCTGGTCGAAAACCAAGCTAAACCAAACCCAGTCCGGAACCAGCGGCCTCGAAAAATGGCTCTAACTGCCACAGAAAGTAACCGGAAATATCTACCTTTAAATTTTAGTTAAAAGGTAGAACTTCCCCCCCCCCACACAAAAATATACAAACGTTTATTGACCTTCTGGCTGCGAAGCGAGAGTGCTATCCGCCCGGCAACGTATGTGCTACCATAAGGGCTTTTTAAACCTCATTTTAGGGCTATTTTATATCAACCACGTTAATTCTGTTCCAAAAAATGAACCTGAAAAGTAAGAATGTCAAAAATGCTCAATCACACAATATCAAAAACCTGTCAATAAGATAACAATTTGCTCAAAATACCTTCATATTGTATAAGATAAAAAAAACCCGTTAGCTACAGATGCAAATTACAAGCTGAAAACAAACACAAGAAAACACCAGATTCAGCTCCCTGTTTCCCCCTCCTCCTTTTCTATAAATAGTTATGCTTATCAAATAAATAATCATAGCAAACGACCTCTGCATGATGACAATGTGGAATCCAAGAGTCTTTTTAAATGGGGGCGACTCAGAGAACATATATGGGAGAAAAAATACATTACATGGTCTTTCCTTATAATGTTCACAGGGGGTGGACTGGGGTCGCAATGAAAGAATAAACAAAACCCCTAAACTCAATGGCTCCACTCGGAAAAACAGCTGAATCCTCAAAAGAAGACAACATGTGGCGTGTGTTGTGTCCAGACTCCCGGAGCTCTGCAGACAGTGAAAATAAACAAATTCACTGCTTTACACCGTTCTGCTGTTGCTTCACTAAACACAGCCGTACGTTTGTGTGCCGCGTCCGGGGAGGATGTGACTCCAGGATAAGGAATGAGCCTCCATCGTCTCCGTCGTCTCTCTCATTGAATGTTTAAAGATGGACAAAGCTAACGCCCTAGCTCAATGAAATCCAATAGGGAGATGCACCTGGAACATGTTTTGCTGCAACCCGCTCCTGCTCTGGCTCCTTTAGACTAGCTCAGTAACCATTTCTGTCACACTCATCATTTTGGGCTTGGCACTATCTGTGGCCTAGCCTGGTCGTACCACACCATAGTACAGATTACATTTCGTTCTAAGGTCTGGATTTGCTCCATTGACTCCGTGAACAGGTGGGAGGGGTTAACTCCTTTTGCAGATTGAAACGATTGGATCTGAGTTTACCGTGACGTATGTAATGCACCTGAGTCTGTCGTTAGCATTGAGCATTTAGCCTAGCTTTAGCCATCTCCTTTGCCGCTAACGGAGCCTGTGGGGAGTAGAGGCACAATTTCTTCCAGCGATTAGGTGTAGATGGAGGAGCCTGGCCTCCTCCATCTACACCTGCGGACTGCCCCGCCCGACCCGCCTGGGAGTGCTTCAGTCCTGCACCGGACCTGTCCACGTTCAGCGGCCGCTGGTCCACGTTCTGTAGCTTAGGTCCTGGATCTATAGCCTGTCCGTCCGTGGGAGCGGATCCCTTTCTCAATATGTGGGTCTCCCCGAGGTTTCCCACTTTTCTCCCACAGGGTTTTAGAGTTGTTCCTCTGATGCAGGAGGGTCTGTTGGACAGTTAGTGTCCAAAGAGAAGGACTGTGATGATCCAGGACACTCTAACATTCTACAACATGTATGACATTTATTAACATTCAAGGACATTGCACAACTCCCCCTATCGATGGATGGACTCGGCCATCATCGAGTCCATCATCACCTCCTCATCACCTCCTCCATCACCGTGTGGTTCGCTGGAGCCACAGTCAGGGACAAACAGAGACTACAGTGCATTGTGCGCTCTGCAGAGGAAGTGATCGGCCGCAGCCTTCCATCGCTGCAGGACCTGTACGTCGCCCAAGCTCGAGGCCGGGCTGGTCGTATCACAGCCGACCCCTCTCACCTGCACATGGACTATTCCAACCACTCCCCTCTCACCTGCACATGGACTATTCCAACCACTCCCCTCTCACCTGCACATGGACTATTCCAACCACTCCCCTCTCACCTGCACATGGACTATTCCAATCACTCCCCTCAGGCAGGAGACTGCGGTCCATCAGGACTAGAACCTCCCGCCACAAGAACAGTTTCTTCCCCTCTGCTGTTGGACTCTTGAACACTTCTTAACCTGTCCCCCCGCCCTTTATAAAGTCACTTTACTGCCCATCATACGTCACTTTACTTCACTGTACTGCTGTAACCTTACATTGTGTGCACCATGTGCACTTGTATATTGTTAATAGTAACTGTAACTCTATTTGAAATTTAAATGTATTCCTTAGAAGTTTATTTTTTTTTATTCTTTATTTTTATTATCTCTTTCTGACTGTTGCACTGAGCCAAAGCAATTTCCAAGTCTGTGACCTCCTGTTACTTACGTGGCAATAAAAAGGATTCTGATTCTGATATATTTCTATTCCAATACCATGTGTTCTATATTTTTTGTGTCTTAACTGTTGTTTCTCTGATCTGTGTTGGTGACTTCAATGGTTTTGCTAAGTCTCTGAGATGATGTTGTTGTGATTTAGGGCTATACAAGAATAAATTGTATTGTATTGTCTCAAGGGAAAAGTCCATTTCAAGTCTCAAGTCTATAAAAATAGGGACAGTACCTATGTCCGACTCGACCTATTCGACTCATCGCTGTTTTGTCTCTTCATTTCCTTCGAGTGAACTGTGACTAAAGGCCTTCTTAGAATAGACCACTAGGTTTCTTATTGGAAAAAAAACTTTTCGAGAAGGTTGGGAATGTTTTGTCATTTCAGATGATACCATTCATAATTCACACCTCGGCCTGGAAGTGGACAGCCGCCTCACCAACAAGTCATGCCGAATTTTGACTTGAAATGTATGTACAAATAAACCACAAACATATTACCTTTTTGTTTTTCTTGGCACAAATGATCATCTGCATAAAGTCAAGTGTTTTCTAAGTGAAATTGTCTAAATCACAAACTTTACACGTCATACGTAACATGTGTGTACGAACATCTGACTATTGAATAATGACAATATAATTCTCACGCAACAAAAGCACAGATCAATCACAGGCCGATGAAGTGCCATCCTCAGACTTTGTTGCCTCCACCCGACATTGTGGTCTCTAAATCCTCTTGGCCCCCTGTGAGTGACGGAGCCTGCACTGGAGCTGTATATGGAGCTGAGCAGAGAGAAAGTGTGAGGCCCCCTGACAGCACCCGGAGCAGGACGACTCACTGGAGACAAGTCTGTGACGTGTGTATGCCACAGTAACCATGGCAGCAGGACACTCCCACAGGATGATGGAACTCTGCATTTGACGTGTGTGAATATTCTAGGACAGCAAAGAAATTGTAAAGTAATCTTTCTGTAGTTTGTGTTGGTTGCTTTGACCAAAAGTGTCCAACTTGTCCGGCTACTAATAGACATGTCCTCTAAAACAGTTGCTATAGACCTTGTAATAGAGCTCCGGTCCGGCTTCTCATGGTTAAGTTTCTTGGGTCCAGGAGCAAATACAGACTTTCTATGAAACTCTGGACTTTCCAGAAAAAAAATCAAACCGTACGAGTTTAAAGACACTGCAAATTCTAACCAGCTACACCGGAATTAGTACATTCGACTTTGAGATCGCTGCATCACCACAGATCTTGTTTTGGCCCAAGCTGACATACTTACAGAGTTGAAAACATTATTCCCAAAATCCTATGGCTTCATAAAAACGTGGACTTTACTTCCGGACCGCTAAGCTCCTCCCACTTGGTTTTGGCTCTAGTTCTATTACTTGTCCAATGTTAAGCCTAGCGTACATTGGACTGGCAACTGATTATATCCGTGGTCTATGAGTGGCTGCCCCGCACACATCGACAATCTGGAGAAAACGGGCAACTCCTGTATCAGGCCAGTCTGGGGAATAACAGTAACTGGCCTCAACTACAGTGTGTTTTCTGACATAAACTGTAGAGGGCGCTATACACGCAATACACACATGTTGTTGGAGCACATCCGGTGATATCTCCGGATCTGAGGACAACTAGTTGCCGAAAAGTAGAACACGAGCAACTGACTGAATCCGGAGATCGACAGTTTATCTCCAGTTGTAAGAGCGCTCACATCGACCGACTTCAACTGATCATCTCCATCATCTCCTCTCAGTCGCCAAAAGCCGCCTTCAACTAGTTGTCTCCAGTTACTCTGTCGATGTTCGCTAGGCTTAACACTTGCAAGGAGTAAAGCTACACGTACATTTTCTTGAGCTTTTTTTCCATCTCATAATCAATAATTCTGGACTTCAGCTGCTTCCACTCCAGGGCTCCTCTTGCGTCTGGTCCCAGTGCAGGCCTCTCCTCTCCCTCCTCTTCCTCATCTGTGAGCCTGCTCTCCGCTAGCTCCTTATCTTCCTCCTACCCTTGTCTTCAGCTCTATTCCCCCACTGGGACGTCCCGCTGTCTGACCCCGTCACATGGGAAACTCAAAAGTCCAAAGCAAACATGGCCTCCCAGTCTGACTCAACTTTAGCTGTTACATTCCTTGGTGGCGACATTAAGCCTAATGATCTATGGAGCTCTGCTGTGATGATGGACACGTTCAGCTGACAAAACAATAACAGGCTCTGTTTGCTGTGTTAAGGCCATAAGTCTTCTTGTCCAAGTCCCAAATCTACAATGTTAAGTAAAATATTTCTACATCACACTTTTCTAAACACATGATTCGTGTATAGCAACTGCAGCTATACCCGGAAAGTGTACGGGATTGAAATGTTTTAGATTCGGACTGTTTTAGTATTTACATGTTTTAATCATGATCAATCACCGTCTGTCCGTAAACGTGTTGGTATTAGGAATTCCAGATATTCTTCCATACAACATTTTTGCATAGCCCTAATTCATAAAGTAGTCGTCTATGGAGGACTTTTCAAGGAATTGTCAATGCCAACAACAGATCCAACAATTAGAACAAAGGAAATGCAATAATACTGCATGTCCAAAAAAAAATCCATAAATGTCCTGGATCAAAAACCCACTGGAAGAAGGAGAAGAAGAACATCATATATTTAATCTAATATATTCATTACAAAAACTCAAAAACAACCCTCAAAGACCCTCAAACTCATGACATTTCTTAAAACTTTGCTTTAAAATAGTGATCTTCAGAAGTTTGGCTACATAAGGTGCTCAAAAGAAAAATCCCCTTTGTTTTCTTTTCTCTTTTATCTAAAAAAGAATGGCCCTGGGCTTCTGAGGTGGAGGCACAAAGAGACTGCATCCAGCAAAGATCCCGAAAGTTTAGACAGAAAAATAGTCATGGACATCGGCCTCGGTACCATCACCGTGGGCCGTACGGCTTACTAACCGAGCGAGGTCTGTACAGAGAAATATCAGACCAAGGTACAGACCGAGCTTAACACATGTTTTATTATATGACTATTTTTAATTTGTGCAAATATCGATCGGTTTCAACTAAAAACACATTTGACCAAACTTTCAAACTGTGACATGAAGAACTGATCAGAGGATTGAGGCGCCCGCTGTAAGTTCTCAGTCTGTGTCTTTACCGATGCTTTTTAGATATTTGTGAAGTAAGTTCATGTCCGACTTGGTTTTCCTAATCCTGTTTTTACCTTTTACCTGTTTTTACCCGTTATTTGCTGTTATTACTTCCTCTGGCTCTTCCAACTCGTCCTGATGATAGAATTCACTGAGAAAGCTCCCAGTCGTCGCTCATTATTTCTGATTTACCGAGGAAAGATATCAAATCTGATACGCGCTGCGGACCAATCGTCATGGTAACGGTCCGGGATGGGAAAATGTCAGACTGCAAATTAGCCAATCAGAGCGCGAGAACGATCCAAGTCATATAATAATAGGTCAAACGGCACAAGGGACCAGACCGCCCGCTCTGCCGTAGATTTGTCGCACCGTACAACACAGCCAGCAGCATACAGTAGGCGTGGCAGAGTTCAGGAGCATACGGCGGAGCACGGAGGCTCTCCTATGGCGCCTGAGTACCTCTCACACTCATTCTGCTTGTGCTGTCTTGGGTCCATGATTTATCTCCATACATCCATCTAAAGAGCTCTTTCCCTTGGTCATTTTTAATATCAGCCAAAAACAGTGAACCCAGGCAGCAGGAGGACAGGCTGCATGTGGATTCAGCTGCTTCTCTTCCAAGTAAAGACTGTTATCTGGGAGCCCTTGTAAGTGTGTGTGTGTGTGTGTGTGTGTGTGTGTGTGTGTGTGTGCGTGTGTGTGTGTGAGTGTGTGTGTGTGCGTGCATGGCGGTGGGAACACACTGATAAGACACAGGTTTAGATCTCTGCACGTGTTGTCCATTACTGACACAACAGGCCCCAGTATCCAGCCGCCTCTCACACTGACCAATCCTCTGGAACTTTCACTAAATCACTGTCATCTTTATCTCCCACAAACTTTCCCAAAGAAACACTTTTTGTGAAGACATGAGTCACGCAGATTGTTATTGAGTTCAAAAATACAGTGTTTAAGCATGTTCTTAATTTTCAATGATTCATTCTGAAGATGCTTATATGTGGTTTGCTTATAAATGTAGTTTGAAATGGACAAAGGTAGTTCCCATATACTTATACTATACATATACTATAAAATGCTGCGTTAGGGTTTAGTATTAGCCTGGTCGTACCACACCATAGTACAGATTACATTTCGTACTAAGGTCTGGAAGTGCTCCATTGACTCCGTGAACAGGTGGGAGGGGTTAACTCCTTTTGCAGATTGAAACGATTGGATCTGAGTTTATTGTGACGTATGTAATGCACCTGAGTCTGTCGTTAGCATTGAGCATTTAGCCTAGCTTTAGCCATCTCCTTTGCCGCTAACGGAGCCTGTGGGGAGTAGAGGCACAATTTCTTCCAGCGATTACATTTGCTAAACATTCTTCTTGCTCCGGCTTCGATTTCTTGATAGAACCAGACCGGATTACTTTACTATCGCATTCTTTGCCATTGCCAAACTACAACCTTCCCGTTCAACGCAAACTCTTGACGTCACCCACAACTAACTACAACACTCTCCTTCCGCGCTCTCTGATTGGTCGGTCAAAATTCAACCGATTGTAATCGCTAACACAGGGACCAGACCCAGACGTTACTGTACATGCAGTGAAATGATGATTGAGCGGAGAGTACGGATAGATAAGACCAGGCTAGTTTAGTCAAGGCTAGGACTATGGGTGTATGTATATAAAAAATAAAAGTATGCCTAAATTAACCATTAAAGAAGAAATATAACTTACAAAGAAAATAAATGGTGAAGCTAGTATGTGGGACAGAACATGATGTATGTCTATAACTCTCTACGCAGAGGGAGGAATTGAACTGAATTAGACTGAGCATTTGAGAAATTACCAAAACTTTCAAGCACTTTTAAACAATTAAGTTGAAACCTGCTTATGTATTTTATCTCATACTTTCCTGCATGTGGCGCCTGATTAATGCGGAGGGCTGCAAACCAGTTCCTGATTTTAGACTCCAGGCGGGTGATGTGTAGGGGGTGGTTTTGTTCAGTCAAATTACTGGAGCTGTACTAGGGGTGGGCAAAATATATCGTAGACAATAATATCGTGAAAGTCAATTTGAAGATGTGCTTTTTTCGAATTATTGTCTTTTTTCTTTTTACATATATTTTACAATTAGAGAAGGAAAGATGCTTGTTTGTCTAATGTGAGCCTAAAAAGCCAATCACTGCTTTATTTGTACATTTCAGTAAATATTGAGCCTTTTTGGATGTGTTCTTTCTGTGTTACTTGAATTTGATTTTTTAATGTTATTATATGTTTGCGCATGTTTTGCAAAGATGTGTGAAGCACTTTACAAATAAAAAGCTTATATTTAGATCTACACTCCATCCATCCATTTTCTTCCCCTTAATCCATTTCTGGGTCAGGGGGGTGGCAGTCAGAGCTGCACCCAGTACACTAAGCACCAGCCCCTCACTGATCCTCCTGCAGGTGGTGGGTCCACAGGAGCTGAGATCTTTCAGTGGGAGCTTCAGGCAAAGTGGGGTTAAATGTCTTGCCCAAGGACACAACGACAGCAGACATCAGTGGGAGTCGTGAAGTAGGTCTTATGGTGGGCTCGAACCCACAACCTTCAGGCTCAAAGGCCAATGCTCTACCAACTGAGCTACAGTCGGCCCTAGACACTACACTGTCTCTATAGATGCACTGGCAGCTAAACATTACAGATAATTTGTGTTAAAATGATTGATTTTAAAGATATCGTGACAATATCGTTATCGGGAGTTGGGAAAAAATATCGACATATTTATTTTTGTCCATATCGCCCACACCTAGGCAGTACATTGTATTTGGATTGTGTTTTTTCAACGTTTGACAATCTGTGTAGTAATGTTATTATTGTTTTGCTAAACTGGATCTAAAATCTAGTTGTGACCTGTTCAGTAGAATCTGTCTTACCTGACACTAAATGTTTGAAGCACTTTATCTAAAACACCTTTTTGGAGATAACTGTTGGTCTGCTGTGTGTTCTCCATACTTTACACATTACTCTACACTACCTCGCAAAATATTGTTTATTTCTGTAATTCAACTTCCAATCTGAAACCAATACTCATTACACGCAAAGTCACATTTTAATGAATATATCTGACAATCCACTTTCAAATTTTAATTGGGCGGCACGGTGGCTGAGTGGATAGCACTCTCGCCTCTCAGAAGCTCCTGGGTTCGAATCCCGGTCGAACCAGGGCCTTTCTGAGTGGAGTTTGCATGTTTTCCCCGTGTCTGCGTAGATTTCCTCCGGGTACTCCGGTTTCCCCTACCACTAAAAATATGTCCAATAGGCATGTCTGGCATGTGCCTCCTGTACTGGCCCCGCTCCCATCTCTGTGTGGAGTGAGAGGACAAGTGCCCATAATTAACAATTGTAAACCGCTTTGAGACTCAGATCTGCAGTGAAAAGGCGTTATATATATAAAGATTACTTACTTACTACTACTTACTTAATTATATTGTAATCTAAATTTCTATGATATTCTATGCCAATTATCATCATCATACCAAACAAAGGCTTGACTTACTCACTTTGCATCTAATGAGTTGTTCACATTCTCAGTTAAATTAAGTCAATGGAGAATGATGAATGTTCTGTATTTTCCTGTATCCGTCAAAAACAACAGTGCAGGTCATGGTATTGACCCCGTGCATGTGACGTCACGGCCACGCCCACTCTCCATGACACCTGACCAAAACAACCTGTTTCAGCGCATTACAGCCAAAACTGTGACATTTTGCAGTGCGGTTGATTATACTAACAGGCAAGGACATAAGCTTTTTTATCTGATACCTGCTCGTCATGAAGACAGAAGACGACGATGGCGGAAATCAACCAAAAGGACTGGGACCCATTAAGTACTCCCTAATATGCAGTTAACACTTTATACAAGATAAAGCAATCATAAGTTTGTATTTATTTTATTTCCATTAATGTGGAGCACAATGACACACGTCAAACGTGTCCCTTACTACTGTCCTGTATGTGCGCTGCAACATTGACATTTTTATCTTTTTTGTCAATTGCGTGTTTCACTATTTTCCTCTCCGTCAGTACGTATCATGTTTGGCTGTAGACAGAAAAGCCACAGAAAAGTGGACTATTGCTAATGCTACCAGCAAAATGTACATATAAATCTGCTCCAGTGTGAGGGGATGCATTGATACGATAATGATAAAGATCAGGGTGAATTTGGGCATTTTAGACATTTTATTTAATCGATAAAATTGACTGTGGGGAGAAGGTACAAGTCGACATCCAGTTAATCAATCCTTAACTTCTCCAAATACCAGTCTTTGTGAGCCCTGACCTGATGTCTTACTTCCACCTATAACGTAATCGAACATTGCTTGAAGCAGCCACTTCTCGATTTAGGAGAGGAAGCTCCGTTTTTAAGAGTTGTGTCCGTTTTGCTCTCGCAGCAATGCTAATGCTAATGCTAATGCTAGTTTCCAATACTTCCGCCGTAAGCTCATTCACAATCACGTGACTGGATGACGTTGATGCATCTGGTCAATAGTGGCAGACACAAAAGAACGAGGGATGTGGTGGGCGTGCGAAGCTTCAGCAGGTGCTCACTTCATCTGCATCAAACAACAGTGTGATAACAAAACAATGCTGTGTGCTGTAGTCATGAGAGACACAAGCGACGCCGTCTCCATGAAACAACTCCAGCGGCTTCAGGGAACTGCCAATTCATACGTGAAAGACCAGGACTGATCCACCCTGGTCTTATCCATCCGTACTCTCCGCTCAGTCATCATTTCACTGCATGTAACGTCTGGGTCTGGTCCCTGTGTTAGCGATTACAATCGGTTGAATTCCGACCGACCAATCAGAGAGCGCGGAAGGAGAGTGTTGTAGTTAGTTGTGAGTGACGTCAAGAGTTTGCGTCGAACGGGCAGGTCGTAGTTTGGTAATGGCGAAGAATGCGATAGTAAAGTAATCCGGTCTGGTTCTATCAAGAAACTGAAGCCGGAGCAAGAGGAATGTTTAACAAATGTAATCGCTGGAAAAAATTGTGGCGCTACTCCCCACGGGCTTCGTTAGCGGCAAAGGAGACGGCTAAAGCTAGGCTAAATGCTAAATGCTAACAACAGACTTGGGCGCATTACAAACGTCAGATCCAATCGTTTCAATCTGCCAAAGGAGTTAGCCCCTCCCACCTGTTAACGGAGTCAATGGAGCAAATCCAGACCTTAGTACGAAGTGTAATCTGTACTATGGTATGGTACGACCAGGCAAGGACTGATCCACAAGAAGGTTTGTGTATTATAAAAGAATCGTGTCTAAAATAACTGAAGGCTGCTTATATTTTTCTGCTGGAGTTTAAATTTGTGACAAAAAGAGCATAGTTTATTAATGCCTTTTTAAAAATAACAGGGCCGTTTAATGATGACAGGAAAATCTTAAATATTGCTACTTTAAGAGTGAGCAACTAGTTTCATAGATTTTAGAGTTCAAATGTTTGTAGTTTGAAAGTTAGGTATCCTAGCTTTAATAATAAAATGGTTTATGTAACAGAGAGATTTGAAAAAGCTACATTTTAAAACACTGTCGTACGGCGGAGAAACGAATCCCAGCGGACGGCCGAGTTCACGCCGGGTCTGCCTCTGACTTTGTGGTTCTGTTTGGATCAATCGTCCGTCTTTGTGGTTCTGTTTGGATCAATCGTCCGTCTTTGTGGTTCTGTTTGGATCAATCGTCCGTCTTTGTGGTTCTGTTTGGATCAATCGTCCGTCTTTGTGGTTCTGTTTGGATCAATCGTCCGTCTTTGTGGTTCTGTTTGGATCAATCGTCCGTCTTTGTGGTTCTGTTTGGATCAATCGTCCGTCTTTGTGGTTCTGTTTGGATCAATCGTCCGTCTTTGGTGGTTCTGTTTGGATCAATCGTCCGTCTTTGTGGTTCTGTTTGGATCAATCGTCCGTCTTTGTGGTTCTGTTTGGATCAATCGTCCGTCTCCCTTTGAACTTAGGTTGTAATCTAAAATGACTGAATTGGCTGTAAAATAATCCATGTAACTAGTTTGTCGCTCTCAAACAGCTTGGTTCTACCTCTATAGACCTACTGTACATGTCTGAAAAACTCCTTAGATCAGCTTTTTCAGACAGAAAAGAGAAAAAGAGAGGACCCTCAGGATTAATTAGTGACTCTTATGGGTTTTCCGTACGTATGCAAAAGATAAAATATAAAAATAAAATAATGCCATATCTGGTTTGATGTGTTATTTTCACTAACACTATGTATGAAAAACGTTAAGTACCACAGCTCCAAGAGACTGCTTTAAATCTGGTGAAGGTGCACTTTTTATTGAACCCCGTAGAGCAATTCAATCCTCTGCATTTGACCCATCCTGATGCCGCTAGGGCTTATGTCAGGAGCTTAGACTGTATATATTAACAGATGTAGTCACGCCTATCTCCGCCGTAGTAACAGCGCCCGGGAACCCATCTCCAGATGCTGATGCTGGGCTTGGTCAGGACCAGAGCTGGAGGATTTAACCTAGTGAGCATGTTTTTAGTGGTAGGGGAAACCGGAGTGCCCGGAGGAAACCTACGCAAGCACAGGGAGAACGTGCAAACCCGCTCAGAAAGACCCCGTTCCGATCGCCACCCTGACACGAGTTAATCTAATTTACCCCCAAAATGTTTTGTGACTCTTTGACTTGACTATGACTCAATTTTTGTTGTAAAATTCCAAGCATTGATGGTAAAAAGTTATTTATTCTTTTAATCACACTTGAAACTGCAGACAACAACCAAATGTATAGTATGGAAAACAGATATTTATAAATTATAATTGATTTGTTTATTTTAGCATCTCTGAACCGCTGAAGCTTCCCATTGATATGAACCAAAAGTCTCACAAAAGGCTTTTGGCACCAAACGGCTTTTACAACTCTGCTTTGTGCCTGCGTTCCATTCAGCACCAGTGACAAAACCTACATAAATAATCTTGGGAGCCTAAAAATAAGTCTTCATAAGCAGATTAGTCAAACTGTATCCGCAAAAGCAACGCGGAATTAGAAATGTGTTTGTTTACGGCACATGGATACGCTTCTATCTTAGCGCTTTCTCGCCGCAGTCAGAAAGTTTCAAATCCACTAGTCCAACTGAAGATGTTTGTGCGGCGACATAATCGCGCTGATATGCTGCGTCTGTTTTATTTTATTTTATTATTTTTATTATTAAATCAACATAAAAACACAAGATACACTTACCATATTAACATTCTGGTTCCTACAATATACTGTATATCAATGCAGTCTGCACGGGATGAAGTCCGTGAGGCACTGCCCTAAACCAGTGCCTTTCGGAAACCACATCCACCGCAATAGGGTTGTGTGTGCTGCTGGTCCACTGTTAGTAGTAACATTTACCAGTTACACGTTTCTTAAATTCAAAAATTATTGTATTAAAAAATAAAATAGAATAAATAAAATGTATAATAATTAAACATTTTTTATAATAAGTTAATTAACAAAAAAAAAAACAAAAAAAAAAAAACACTATCTTCACCAGACCAGGCTTCAGCGAGATTAGATGGTTTAAAGGGCTCTTAAAACCTGCGTCTGTTTGTGAATGTGGACATAACGTTGAGCAGACACGTTCTCATGAGCTCATCTCTCGTCCTCTCTCCGCTTTATCGTATTCTCACACTGCAAAAAATGATGGAATTAAAGACAAAAAATACTCAAATTTTGCTGACTGTTTCTAAATTTGAGCACATTTTGACTTCCTTAAAACAAGATTTGCCAGTGGAACAAGAAATAATATATTGTTTTAAAAAGATACAAGACATTTCTCTCTTGGAATGAGAAAATAAAGCAATAGTTCTTGAGTCAAAATTGCTTGTCTCATTGGCAAATCTCGTTTTAAGACAGTCAGAAAGAACTTAAATTAATATAATAATTACTTGAATTGAGTTGTTTTTATCTCATATTTGATAATTTTTTGCAGTGCACCTTTTTTCCATTTCATCTTGTCTCTCAACAAATCAGGTTTTGGTCCTGGATGAAAACCACCCACATGTCTTCAAATACTCCCTAAGCCCTTATTGTGACCCTCTTCACATCCTGCACCCTTCTTCTCTCTCTCCAGGGCTCTGCTGACTTCACTACACTAAGCATAGTTGGTGGTCCACTGAATCTTCAAGGTGACAGGCGTGTCTGGAGCAGCAGACGGGTCCACTTTAGGCAATAAATCCAATGCATTTCAAACGTCTAACAAGTGTTGGTGTGATTGAACCTTGCTCCTCTGAAGAACACTCTAAGAACCGCACATACTGTATGAACACCCAACATGGACAAAATGAAGAGAGTATTGATCTTAAAGGGCAGGTGCCGATACAACTCTCCAAATGTCCGAATGTTTTTCCAGATCAATATTTAGTAGAGAGTAGTAGAGAGTAAGTAGGAAAATAATCTTTTTTATACAGTGCATTTTACAGACCCAGGTCACCCAAAGTGGAGAGTTCAGATATTTATCCATTCTCTCCACACACGGTGATGACAGAACACACTGACACATTGAAACCCCGAACCAACACCATCCATTCACTCACTCATTACTATCATTGTACATGTTTTCAGTGGTAGGGGAAACCGGAGCACCCGGAGGAAACCTAAGCACATAGTGATTTGATGGTGATTACTCTCAAAACGTTCAAATCCAGGTTAAAAAAGTTGTGCGTAGAGCTTAAAAATGTATCGGTAATGTACACCCCACGACCCGGCAACGGATGAAGTGTCAAAATTTGCTGAAATTTGGCAAAATGTATCGTAATTTGAGTACATTTTGACTGTTTTAAAGTAGGGATGTAAAAAACTATGAATTTTCATGACCGACCACCGAGCCTCATTAACCGGTTGAAACCGGTTAACCGCGTAGTTTAAAATAGTCCACGTTCTTTGAAAGCCATTTCGAGCTGCGTACTTTTCATATGTGCAGCTGAGCATTCTAATGGATCAGAGCCGAGACAGCGGCGCCAAAACCCGCAACAGCTTCGGACTGCTGTTTTAATCTTCCCATTCTTCTGTGCTGCGGCTTAAAGCATTTTTAAGCAAAAGACAGCTCGTCCACATGGTCAGAGCAGCGAGTGACGAGCCGCGTCTCGCAGGTCTCCGCTAAAGTTTAAAAGTGATCAGTGTGGAGCTGATGCCAAGGACCAGCAGCACAAACATGGTCCATGTGGTTTGACTGGAGCCGTGTATTTGCAAGAATGCTTTGGGCTCCGTGACACAGAGGAGCGCGACAGACCGGTATGTGTGTGTGTACAATACATGTATGTATGTGTGTATATGTCTGTGTGTGTGTATATGTAAGCTATGTGTGTGTGTGCAATACATGTATGTATGTGTGTGTAAATATAAGCTCCAATGTAGTTCTGACCCGCACCAGTGTGCAACTAGCAGACGGTAACACAGGGGAGAGATGATGCGTGTGGATGTTACGTGTCAATGGAGAGGGGGGGGATGTGTGTGTGTGTGCGTGTACATGTGTGCGTGCATATGTGGCGCGTACGGCGTGAGAGTCGGCCCAGAGTTTACTGTTACATTGGCGCACACAGCTAGATAGGGACCCGCTCGTCACATTGTGCAAATAGGGCTTAAAATAGCGTTATGAAGAGACCTCCCCTCTCCCCCTTTTCTCTTTTTTAACCGACAGCTTTGACCGGTTAACGCTGTGACGGTCAACCACCGGTTAAACGGTCACCGATTTACATCCCTATTTTAAAGCGAGATATTTAGTCTTTTTCTTTTTTCAAGAACTGGCCGTCAAAATGTGCTCAAATCAAGATATATTTTGCCAAATTTGAGCAATCTTTGACTTATTTTTTATCACTTTTTGCAGTGTGGATGTAATTTGTTTTATAGTGTTATTTGAATGCGTCTTTTGTTGTTTTGTTTAGCATGTATGTATTCTACTGCTGGCAAACAAGTAAGATATTTATTCTTGATTAGATCAAAAGAATGTCGTAGTTAACTGAGCATAAGTAGTGTTTCTTTAGCTATGACACCAACACAGCAGGAGTATTCGTGAGTTATACCTGTTTGGGGGAGTGGAGAAGACCCCCAGGATTATGTCACGCCCGTGCATGCGTATGACCGGGCTGGTGGAGTGCAGCAGGTTGAAGTAGAAGTGCGAGTCTCCGGGGACAGAGCAGTTCAGACGTGCTTTGAGGAACGACGTCCACTGCTTTTCCAGGACTCGCTGAGAGCCCCCCAGGTCGCGCTTACACACTCTGGCCACACGAGACACAACCACCTGCAGAGACAAGAGCCACTTAGAATCCAGCCCGGGCCTGCCAAAAACACCTTTCTAGTCTAGGTTTAGCAGAGCATCGACTAGTAAGATATAACACTGGAGAATCAGGCTATAGAAGCAGAACTGGAGCGCTTAAAATCACTGACTGCAATCCATTCACACGGATAAACATTTTGGAGGCATTATTCTTGTGTTTCATATGACGTCAGGGCAGTGGTGTGAATAACAAAAGTAGGACAGGACGTGACGTATCCTGGCGGTGCAGTCTGCCGGGTTTATACACGGAGATATAGTAGAAGAAGAAGCGCTGTCAAAACGCCATCTTTTTGTGCAGTGTACGCTTGAAGCAACCGCACAAATACAGAGAAAGACCAGAGTTTGTTCATGTTCCAACTGTGGTCTCATATAAAGGAGGACACTTTGAAAAAATCACTGGAATGAGGCGGAGGTGGATCAAGGCTTTCCCAGATAAGCGCCCCCTGCAGGCCACCCCAATGAAACGCAGCAATTTCTCCTGTTTTTCTTTCCAAAAATACCCAAAATCAAGACTCTTTTGAGGAATATTTGTTAGTACTTCCTTAGAATTGGGTGTCCCGTACACCGCACAGGAGGAGAGCCTTTGACTCCAAAACAGACTTTACATGGTTTTCAATGGGAGCAAAACTGTCCCATCTCTGCTCATGCGCCCCCTACTGGCCAGGTTAATGAAACCCAAGAATATAAAAATAATAGAAATCCAACATTAGTTTTGCTCATGTGTTGACTTTATATATGACCTCAAGAGGGTGGGGTATCAACATAATTGATCCATGTTATTTGTCTCAACAGGAGACTAGGAGCAGATTGGATCAGAGAGGTTGGATGATATATACATAATACTTTATTGATCTCATTAATAGTATAAAAAAAAAAACAACAACAAAACAAACTCTAAATACAGAGCAACAAAAGAAAAAATGAAGACGTAGAGCACTATTGGCCCTCACTTTTTCACTTTTTAGTCTGAAAAAGCTGATCTAAAGATGTGACAGAGGCTAAAAAGTACATGTCTGTGAAAACAAGAGATAGAACCAAACTGTTTTGAGAAAAGCAAGTTCCCCAGCTTTGAGAAAAAGCAATAAGCAAGTAAGTAAACAGAGGTGAAAGGACCAGGGGATTTCATAAATAAACACGGCTCCACTTCAACTCATCCAAGTGTCAAACAATGTACTTCACTTTCCAAAGTTATTATTATTATTATGCCAACCATGTTTTGACAATTAAAAATAGTGTTTCCAGGATCAAAGATTAATTTCAAAAGTAAATACTGCTCGTAGTAGTTTTTATTCAACACCCACTATCCAAGTATTTTTAGCCTTTTTCGTGATTATGTCAAGCCCAACCTCGCACAAGTATTTCTCTCTGAATTGTGAGATTATTAAAGTCATATCTACTGCAGAATCTTGGTGTCTTTGTAATGGCTGAAGGGAAGTACTTAGGCGTTATAATGCATCGTTTTTATAGTATAAAGTGCTTTTTCCGGACACTAAAAGATACTTCACGGAGTATTATTCTTTCACTCCTTACACTGAGGGGTGGAAAACTGCTGCACAACTGCTGGTAATGGGGGAGGTGTCTTGCCTGAGGACACAACAGCAGTTTTGCACCTGGTCTCCCATGACAATTCTAACCTGGATCTTCCCTGCTTAGTCTCTTAGGTCTGACAGTTTCAGGCTTTCATATGCAGGTGTGGACCTAAATAGACAATTCTAATTGAACACATTGGTAAAGGTGGGGTGTATACATGTAAACAAATGTGAACGATTCAGACCTCCCCTTTAATCATTCAAAACCATGATCTTTTTCATACTAAGAAAGTGCGCTAACAGAGGTTCAATTTGATGCTTCGACTGTGAACTGATTAGCTGAGTGAGGGTGGTCCTCCCTTTTTTCGCTTCCCTGCCTCAAAAAGCTAATCAGGAGATGTGACAGCCAGGCTAAAAATACATGCTTGGGAAAACTAGCGATAGAGCCACAGTTTTGAGAGATAGACATTAGATAGATTTGAATACATCCATACTTTTTTGATGATAATGATTGTATGATTGCTTATAAACTACTCAGGTGTAGCTCATGGGGGTATAAAACATGGCTGTCTGGCTCTTCTCTCGTCCACTCTCTTCACTTCCTTTGCCAGAATGTGCCATCTCCTAAAAACTTTTAATAGACACTTTCTGCAGACACCAGATAATAACTTGTCAAATCCTAATCTAACCTCAGACACATGTAAAGGCTGACTAATGAGACGCATCCATCAAGAGGGAGCCACGACCTCGCCAAAAACTTGTATTACAGAAGCTGCGCAGAAGTTAAAGCTGGGGTCCTCAACGTTTCCAATAAGCAGTAAAAACCATGCCACTGAATCCATGTATAAATTTTCTTGCGCTTTATCCGTTGCTGGGTCGTAGGGGCAGCATTCTGAGCAGAAACGGCTAAACTTCTAAATGTATTGGGTTCTTCTATACCAGAAAATATTTGGTTTTTGTGTTCCCAGGCGCAGTCAAGGTAATAACACCACAAAAACCCTCTATTGTCTGGTAAAGAAGAACCCAATACTTTTAATTCTACTAAGAAGATGAATCTTCCTAAACGGCTAAACTTCTGCCTCCACACACTTCATCCAGTTCATCCGGTAGAATCAAGAGGCGTTCCCAGGCAAGAGACTCCATCGTGTCCTGGGTCTTCACCAGGGTCTCCTCTCCAGTGGGATATGCCCGGGACACCTACCTGAGCCACCTCCTCGGGCTCCTGTTGACATGGAGGAACAGCGGCTCTATCTCATGCTCCATCCTTCCCTCATTTGTGAACAAGACCTTAAGATATTTACATTTGACAAAGGACGAGTGGCCAAAGGCTCCTTCTCCCCAGTGAGGACCCCACGTTTCCATCCATCCATCCATTCATTTTCTTCCGCTTTATCCGTTGCCGGGTCGCGGGGGCAGCAGTCTAAGCAGAGACGCCCAGACTTCCCTATCCATACACACTTCCTCCAGCTCGTCCGGGGGGACTCCAAGGCGTTCCCAGGCCAGCTGAGAGACATAGTCTCTCCAGCGTGTCCTGGGTCTTCCCCGGGGCCTCCTCCCGGTGGGACGTGCCCGGAACACCTCCCCAGGGAGGCGTCCAGGAGGCATCCTGAACAGATGCCCGAGCCACCTCAACTGGTTCCTCTCGACGTGGAGAAGCAGCGGCTCTACTCCGAGCTCCTCCCGTGTGACCGAGCTCCTCACCCTATCTCTAAGGGAGCAGCCACTCTGCGGAGGAAGCTCATTTCGACCGCTTGTATCCGCGATCCCACGTTTTCAGTTTTTTTATATATTTCGGCCCTTATCAAACCTTTAGATCAGCTTGTTTAGGCAGAAAAGTAAACAATAGAGAGGAGCACATTCATTTATCCAATCAGCTCTCACCCCAAAGTGCCAAATAGTGACTGGCTCAATTTGTGTGGACAAGATAACATGTTTTCCAATAAGAGGAAGACAGAAAACAAAACAAACTTTTACAAGACTCTGTTGGCGAAAACAATTCAGTATGATAAAAAAAAGTTAGATACTACAACTTTAATATAACTCCTTACCTTCTCCAGGTAATTGAACTCCATGGCAATCTCTCTGAAGAAGAAATAGATGTGAGGGCCCCACTCCACAGCACTGACGAAATATGGCTCTGTGTTTGAGAGAGAAGGAAGAGAGGAGCTCAGGTGAACCAGGGAAGGCTCTAATGAAATATAAATGGAGCATGAAAAGCATCATTTGGAGATGCACTGTTCACTGGCGGTGTAGAGGCCAGCCGGAGACAGCCACAGGCCATGGTTAATTGTATTACACAGCGAAAAAAGGATTTCATACAAATATAAACACATTATGGCTCCATGTGTGAGATGGAGAGGACATATTGTGAGGACAGGGAAAGGACAGGAGCTGCTGAAATACATGACAGCAGTGGAAACCGCTTTGTATAAAATGTGCTAGTGCAGCGCCTGTAAAGTGCCTGTAAAGTGCATTGGTTGATTATATGTAAGACTTCAAAGTAAAAATGAAGAACACGTGTCCTCCGTTCCTCCTTGTGTGCTCTGTGGCGAGGACACACAGCTGCTGCAAGGTGTGTCCTGCCCTTTGCGGCTCACGGTCATTTTCATACAGGGGTGATAGGTCGTTTTGAGCACGCTTTTCTACTTCTGGACCGGCCTACGTGCAGAACCAGGACTCAAACTTCAACACAAACAACTGAGCTGCGACAAACTCATCTGGACTGGAGATTGGATATTAATTTCATCTGTATTTCCGCTGGACAAAGAGCAGAGAGAGAACTGCCTCCAGACTAGGAGTGTGACGATATATCGATATGGTGCTGTATCGTGATACTTTCTCACACGATCGATTTGCTTTTGCCAAGTATCAATTAAATACTAAAAAAATACATATCTTTTTAAAATTAGTATCAATACTTAATGTATGGCTACATTACGCATCTCGTAAGAATCTGCTTTGACCTGAACATATTATTCTATGACCCAGATATTGCCAAAGAAACACATCTCCATCTATCAGCTGCTGCCAACAGACCATACAGTATGTGCTGTATTTGAATCCAGAGTTAAGAATTGGTTAATAACTTACACTTATAACTATTTTGTGTTTATTCAGATTGCTTTACTGAAAGATTACTATAACAGTATATTTCTGACCAATGTATCATATCGTGGTCATATCGTGGTCATATCGTGGTCGTGGTCATATCGTGATAAAATCGTTATCGTGAGCTTTGTATCGAGTATCGTATCGTGAGGTGCCCTGAGGTTCCCAGCCCTACTTCAGACCAAAGCAGATCGGTGCTGGTTACACACATGTTGCACACTTGTGTCTTTTTGCACAATCTGAGTGATTCTATCGGTGATATTTGAGACATGTACATTTCTTCATTGTGAGTTCAATAAAGTTTATCTTATCTTATCTCTGTGGTGAACTACTGCGAATGTGTGTGGTTCTGGTTGTTTTTGCATTGTTTTATTTTGTATTTTTTATTTTATTTCAGACACTCACCAGACATGTACACACAGGACACACAACACAACATAACGCAATGACAAATCCCACCCACCAAGCAACCTAAAAACAAAATACACAAGCCCGCCGACAGATACATAACTAACAGGCAAGACAAAAATATATATATATATATATATATAACTAAATAAACAACAACAAAAAATAAGAAAAACAAACCAAAATAAAAACATAGAGACCAAACACACACAAGTCCCCAAGGCCTTCATCCGTTCTGGTTGTTGCTGAACGTAGCCTAAAAGTTGGGAAAAACTAAAGTTATGCTAGTTTATCTTCTATATACTGTATATTAGACCAGTATACATGTAGGTATAATACTGCATGTATACTGACCATAGAGTGGAGTCGAAGTTTTGCCAAAGGGAGGGACTTATTTAAATAATAATGTTGATTAGTCCAGTGCTCCATGGCCAAAAATGTTATTCTTTTGACAAACAACTTCAGTTTCTGGCCTGTCACGCTTGTATCACATAACGTGCAGAGAGCTCATGTACCTCGGAACCACTTAGAGTCATGTTTCACAGTGCGCAGAGCCGGACTGTCCCCGAGGCTGCGGTAGATGACCGCGTCGATGGCCAGGAAGTCTGTGACGGTGGCGGTGAACAGGTTTCCTTCTGCAGGAGACACAAAGCACCTCACACTTTAACTCCCACACAAAACACACCATCAGAGCTTTGCATAACGGCCGACTCCTGATACAGACACAGCATTCTGAACGATGAGATTAATAATAATAAGCTCTGTTACGTACAATATCATATCCCACTGTGCATTAGAGTTATTTTGTGGTTTTCAGGTCATGTGTTTATTGAAAGCAGCCTTTGATGGTGAAAAAACACGTTCAAGTCAGAGAAGAGGAGGACGGCAAATAGTGGCAGGTGTTCAGCGAGTTAAGACAACAAGATGTGAATAAGTGTCTCAAAATAACTGCACGCTGTGATTATATTATTGTATATAATTAAAAAGCACAATGACATTTGGAATTTTACACCTGCTTAGAAAGATAAACTTATTCTACTGAAAGAGGCATCACGCACATTTGTTACGTGGTTAGACTGAGGGTGTCTTTGCTACATATCTACATATATATTAGTTATTAGTTGTGCTTATGGATCTAAGCTTATTTTAACAATTAAACTGGACATCATCTGCAAACCTTTGTTATACTACATTACTGTATTCTTGAGTTTCTAAGCTTGAAAATGATATATGGCATGTGTATTTAGAGCTGAAGTTGGCTGGATGACTTGTGTTTTTTTTTTTTTGCAGATATCAATGAGAGCTGCATAGAATTTATCACAACTTATTGAGTTCTGCATTTTCAGTTACTTAAAGTGAGGTATAACATGAGTGGGATAATCTAATATCATCTAATAAAAAGATAATGGGGCGACAGTAGCTCAGTTGGTAGAGCATTGGCCTTAGAGCCTGAAGGTCGTGGGTTCGAGCCCACCATGGGACCTCCACCGACTCCCACTGATGACTGCTGTTGTTGTGTCCTTGGGCAAGACACTTAACCCCACTTTGCCTGAAGCCGCCACTGAAAGATCTCAGCTCCTGTGGACTCAGCAGCTGCAGGAGGATCAGTGAGGGGCTGGTGCTCTGTGGACTGGGTGCAGCTCTGGTCATTAGATGGAAAAGATAATGGTGAAAAAGTGACACCTTGACCCCTTGAAAACTGTCAAATGAAAGTGATTTTATGCACGGATAGTAGTAAATCCTGTCTCACAGTGAGCTTCAGTGTGTGGACTGTGGATATATCCGGTCACAGTGAGTAACCCTATGGCCAACATTCACTGAGCAACCCAAAAAGTGGCGACTGTATACAGCACAGGGTAAATAATGCATCTGTGAAAGTGCATGCATCAGAAGTGTGCTCCACTTACCTGCAAACAGAGCTACGTTGGCGTGTTTGGGGTCGTAGGGACAGCGGGCCATCCCACTCACCGGGTCACCCACCATCTCCAAAGTGTCGCCCTATGACACATGCACAACAGCACATATGCAGCAGTGGTGTATAAAGAAACAACATCCTCAAAGCACCATGAGGACCAGCCACCAGAGAACGGCAATTAGTAAGCGTTAGCGTAAGTGCTGTCTAATGATTCACTGGTGGCAATTAGACACAACAACAAAAGACTCATGAATAAATAAAACAACACCGGCGCACCATGGCTTTCTACTCTGACCTTTGCCAACAATGCATTTGGCACATACAGATCCATTATCTTTTCTAAAACACAAACATGGAAAAATCCCATCGAGAAGTGTGAAATGAGATAATGTGTGTTTCATTAGAGCTGTAAATAAAGCTTGTGTTTCACAGGAGTCTCCAGAGAAAGTCAGGACCACAGGCCGGTGTGCGCACAGAAGAAAGTCATCAGTGGTTGACAGATAATGGGCGAAGCATGCTGTGTTTTCACTATTGTACCGTGCCCTGAAAGTGCAAGGCTGATAATAAAAAGTTTTCCGTATTTATCTCCTGTCCCTGAATCAACAGCCTTCATCTCTGCGTTATTATTCAAACTGAATGTTCGAGAATCAGCAAGTCGATTAATATTTATAACAGTTTTCTATTTCCTGAGTTTGATGTGGCAGTGGCACAGAAGTCATCTAAATACGCATGCACATTTCAGTAACAAAGTCGATTTTTTTGGAATATTTTGATTAATTATTACTAATACTGCAGCTACTCGGACTGTTTTGCCTTTTTGCTGAAGTATCCTTGAAGTTGGAGGTGGAACTCTATTGAGTCTAATCCTTTGAAGTAAAAATCCAAATAAAACAACACGTTTGTAGATAGCAGCCATCCCAACATAAAAGTGTCTTAAAAAGCTGTGGCACATTTCTTTCAAATCACTTATTGTGGAAGAAGCCATAGAGCGAACTCTAACAGGCTTTTTGAGCTGGGATGTGAAGCCTAATGTGTGGGTAGCGACAACCGAGCGTCAAAGAACCTGTCAGAAGGGCCACCTGTCAGAAGGGCCACCTGTCAGAAGGGCGGCATGGTGGCACGGTGGCTGAGTGGATAGCACTCTCGCCTCTCAGCAAGAAGGTCCTGGGTTCGAATCCCGGTCGGACCAGGGCCTTTCTGAGTGGAGTTTGCATGTTCTCCCCGTGTCTGCGTAGGTTTCCTCCGGGTACTCCGGTTTCCCCTACCACTAAAAATATGTCCAATAGTTCTGGCATGCGCCTCCTGTACTGGCCCCGCTCCCATCTCTGTGTGGAGTGAGAGACAAATGCC
Source organism: Knipowitschia caucasica (assembly GCA_964034765.1). Lineage (NCBI taxonomy): Eukaryota > Metazoa > Chordata > Actinopteri > Gobiiformes > Gobiidae > Knipowitschia > Knipowitschia caucasica. The sequence goes on along the minus strand of OZ035824.1, from coordinate 51,722,199 downwards.
CAAAATTAACAATTGTAAACCGCTTTGAGACTCAGATCTGCAGTGAAAAGGCGGTATATAAATAAAAACTTACTAACTTACTTACTTACAGAAGGGCCACCTGTCAGAAGGGCCAGAAGAGCTCGGGCATTGCAGCAGCTGTACTGTTTAGAAGGCACCTGATTGGTCGGTTGGTCGGATTTACACAAATAATATCAAAATAAAAACGGCATGATTACAGAGAGAAAAAAACCTGAATTTCTATGAGTGACACAAACAGTTACTGAGCAAGGGAAGTTTTTTATTTTAAATGAGCCTTCATTGGGCTGACGTTAAGCCATTACCCCATTACACTCACTGAACCAGAGACATACAACATGTGTCTTTACCTTCATTCATTTGCCTTTCGCACAGTTTGGCTTGAATAAGTGCATTTTAATGTAATCAGTTAAGTCTGGGTTTTTCTCATAGACTGTATATATTAACGGACAGAGTCACGCCTATCTCCGCCGTTCTAACTAATGGGCCAAAAAATGTGCTCTACTGGAGCTATCCAAAATGGCCGCGAGTGGTCCCACCCACAAGAAAATTGTGAAAAAACGCATCTGCGCATGCGTCAGCCGGCGCAGCTCCATTCATTTGAACGAGAGACTTCAAAAATTCACAGAAAGTAAACTAGAGTGGACCAGAACACCCCCTCAGCATTGACACACATGTGGAACGGAGCTTTGGGCCAAGAGCCAACTTTTGGTCCATCCTGTAAAGACGTTTTCCAGAGGTCTGCCAATGCTATATGTTAGCATTGGCTAATTCTACTTCCGGGTCCACCCCCACAGGCCCGGGGTGGTATTGCAGCATGTCAGCGCACGTCATTTTGGCCACTTTTGAGCCGGGACCCGCCCCCACTGGTTTTGCTCCTGCCGGTCCAGGGCGCCCTCATCACCCCCTCAGGTTAGACTCCTGTCCCAGCTGGGTACAAGTATGGCTTTTATCTCATGGCTGCGGAAACGTCAAGAAGTGATTCCTTGATTCACTCATTCTTCTGACTTCACATTTGGGTCTTATACTCTAAGAATGTTTTTGTTTTGTCTGCTTTTAACAATTACTAACTCACTGTGTGGGTTCTAGAAAGACAACCACTGGTAGAGATGTACTTATCGTTTTTAGGGATGTACGATTCAGATTTTTTGTGATCTGATCCGATTCCGAAATTCTTAAATATTGTTTTGCCGATACCGATCCGATACGATCCAATTTTTTCTAATATTTTCAAGGCATTAAAAATTTTGCAACCAGTATTACTTAAAAATGTTTTGTTTTATTATAACAAGAATCAAAAATATTGTTTGGCTTTTGCTTAACAGACCACCTGAGTTAAGTCATAGGTAAGGATCACATCAGTATTGAATATTTCACCTTTAAAATAAACTTAACCTAAAAGAAATATCCAAGAGGAACAATTATCAAAAAGCGGCCCTCAACATTCAGTATAACAAAAACAAAAGAGCTGATACTGTCATGTCTGGTTAAGTTGTGTTCTGTGATGTAAAGCTGTTTTGTTTTGAAATGTGTTTCTCGTTAGACTTCCTTCCTGCTCTTCCCTGTTTCCCCGACTATGTGATTACGGTCGGCACTAGATCATAAACGGAATCGGGACAAAACCGGAAGTAACAATCCTACTTTCGAATTAGTTTTAGACTAATAAATCCTTGAGTGCTGACTGGTTAAGTTTTAGGTGTCTGGTTAAGATGATTAAGGTTAGGGTTAAGGGTGGGTTGGGGTTATTTTAGGGGAATGGCTGGTTAAGTTTAGGCATGAATAGGTTTAGTTTAGTTTAGTTTAGTTTAGTTTATTTGAGCAGTTTCCATTTGTGTTTTACATTCACATCTTTGTACATTATTACAATTATTTACATTAACATTTTTGAAAAATAAAAATAATAATAAGGATTGAAAAAGAAAAGGAACTACCTCAAAAGGAGTAGGCCGAAACAAGAAAGCTTATAAGTGCCTACCCCCTATTCAACTGCATTTATTTTCCAGCTGCAGGCGGTCCCCAATAGGGGTAATAATAACAAAGGTACGAACGATTATTAGTATTTAAGTTTAACCATTTACAAAATACCAAGTTCGGTCATTACTTATAACAACAGGTCACCATTCTATTGATTTATTTAATGGAAGTTTATATTTCTCATTGTTTTATAATATAGATGCATGTATACATACATACCTACATGCATGCATACCATTATCACCGTCACCTTAATGACGATGGCAATTGCATTTCCAAAATATCATGCTTCACCTTGCTGTCCTTCCCATTTCCACTGCATTTATCATTAGTATTGGTTGTGATTTTTTGTCAGTGGATTATGATTGTTTGCCTTATTCATTGAGGTGCGTTAAACCCTCAGGTAGGTAGTTTGTTATATTTACTTCTGCTTCCGTCCCGATTCCGTATATGATCTAGTGCTGACCATGTGATTACCTGCCTCGCCCCTGATGTGTGACACCTGTGTCCTTGCCCTCCCCTCTGTGTATATAAGCCTGTATCTTCCCCATTGTCTCTGTCAGATTGTCTTTGTCCATGTGCAGGTAATCATATCAGTTTGTTCTTGTATGTTTTTTCAGTTTTGACTGGCTTTCTTTTTGTTCTTTGTCCATGTGCAGACTCTGTGGGAATTTTATGTTAACGATCCTGATTTCTGACCACGAAAATAAAAGAAACTGAGCAACGCAGTTGGGTCTTCTGTGCTGATGTGTCTGATAACTACATAACTGAATGAGCACAAAAAGCCAGTACTTAACCAGTGTGTGAACAAAATACCCATATCGACCCCCGATACCGAAGCTGAATATCGGATTGGTACATCCCTAACCTTTTTAACATGTTTAGGCTTCAGAGCTACAAGCCACCTTCAGAACGGAATGATTGTTTTGAAACTGTTTTTAGTCAATCGATTTCACAGTGACATTTGTTTACTGTTTTATTTGTTTTATTTCTGTCTTTTAATGTTGTTGTCTGTATTTGTCTGTGCACACTGGAGACTTTTTGGCTAATGTATTCCAATGTGGTTTTGTTACTGCAATAATAAATACTGCAATGGCAAATAAATAAACTGAAACTGAGAACTGTCCTCAAGCTGATGCTAACAAAGTAATTACACGAATAAATGAATGAATTTTGGTCAATTGTTTGATTAATAACATGTTGCATTCACTGACTATATTACAACCAAACATCAGTTGTTGTCATTGAATAAGAAGCTGAGCAGTTGAAAATAGGATGGGGTTTCGAACGCCAATAAGAAAAACATTCAATCTAAAAATCAAGATCAGCCAATGTGAGATAATCGCACAGTTTTACAGATACGTGAAAAATAGAGAAAAACAGCTTAAGTCTAAACAGGTTCTTGTTTTCTAAAGATAAAATAGGATAAAGCCTGTTGTGGTCTGATCTAAATACTTCACGTGTGGCCTCTCGGTCTTTTCCCCTGTGGTTCTTTATCATGTGTCTGACTCTGATTCTTCTTTGTGACGATCTAAAAACAAAAATTGTATAACTACTTGCATAAGACATTGGCAGCTTTACTGTTTATGTTTTGTAAATACTCTGGGATAGGCGCAATAAGCTTTAGCTTCTGCCTATTCCATTTCAGACTTTATGTTTATTTATCATCTGTTTGTCATCTGTTGAATGTTTGAATGTCTGAATAAAATAATCTGAATCTGAATCTGATGCTAACAAGCTCAACACAACACAAGCTTTAACCACGGACTAACAAGTGTGAGCGGATGGAAAGTGTTCCCGGCAGACACAGCGATAAATGACTGTGTCTAAAACAAAACAGTCTTGTCTACGTTATTCTGAAGATTGTGTATTTTAAACGGTTGAAATGTGTGTTTTTTAATTTATACATTTTATCGTGGCTCGCAACCTCTGTCAATCAGTAAGATATTCACTACCTTTTAAAGAGTTTTAGCATCATCCAAAGTTTGTGTTCATGTTGATATTTCAGTTGGTGGGAAGATGCCTAATAATAAGAAAGAACATGTCCAAATGTTTTCCATGATCAATATTTGATACTGATTGGATTCACAACGCCACAAATTTGTCTGAAAATTCTTTCTTCTGGTCAACATCAGGCATTCTGAATATTGTCATTTGTTTGACTTCTAGGCACCTTCATGAAACAATGATCAGACATTATTTTACATGTACAATTATTATTGTTATTCCTGTGTTTGAACCATAGACTGTATATATTAACAGATGTAGTCACGCTTATCTCCACCGTTCTAACTAATGGGCCAAAAATTGGGTTCTCATGGAGTGATGCAAAATGGCCGCGCGTCAGCTGCACGAGCCCCGTTTATTTAAACGAGAGACTTCAAAAGTCCACAGCGACTAAACTAGACTGGTCCAGAACACTCCCTCAGCATTGACACACATGTGGAACGGAGCTTTGGGCCAAGAGACAACTTTTGGACCATCCTGTAAAGACATTTTCCAGAGGTAAGAAGATGCTATATGTTAGCATCGGCTAATTCCGGGTCCACCCCCACAGGCCCGGGGTGGTATTGCAGCATGTCAGCGCACGTCATTTTGGACACTTTTGAGCTGGGACCCGCCCACACTGATTTGAACTGTTTCTCTGGTCTGTACTGACAAATCAGCAACAGCGGCGTTGTGATTTAGGGCCATACAAAAATAAATTGATGTGAACTGAACTGAATGTGGAACAGTTTTTGTTCAAACTAGCTCTAAACTAAAATCCCACTTTATCATTAATGGACACTGGTCATCTGCCCTTTATGGACCGATACCAATGTGTTTGAACTGTTTGATTCTCTGATCTGTGTTGGCGAATACAACGGTTGTGTAAAGTCCTTTGAGATTACTGTTGTGATTTAGGGCTTAATAAGAAAAAAATTAATTGAAAAAATATGTATTTGAAAAGACTAGACAACTAGACCATTATTATGTACTGACAAAGAAGACGTGGAATGTTGTTTATTTATTTTTTTTTTTTTCTTTCTTCTTATATACCACCTTTTCACTGCAGATCTGAGTCTCAAAGCGGTTTACAATTGTTAATTTTGGGGATTTGTCTCTCACTCCACACAGAGATGGGAGCGGGGCCAGTACAGGAAGCACATGACAGAACTATTGGACATATTTTTAGTGGTAGGGGAAACCGGAGCACCCGGAGGAAACCTACGCAGACACGGGGAGAACATGCAAACTCCACTCAGAAAGGCCCTGGTCCGACCGGGATTCGAACCCAGGACCTTCTTGCTGAGAGGCGAGAGTGCTATCCACTCAGCCACCGTGTTGTTACAGTGGATTGGCCCAGAATTAACTAAGACGTGGAATCTGACATTTGACAGTTACCGTCGTTAAACTATAGGCTCTGTAGAATGTAGTGATGTCACATGATCACAGCCTATTGTCTCTTATCGCCACGGAGATCTAGTTTCAGGATGTAGAACAGATGCAGTATTGATGCAGGGCTTGTACTCACAGTGTAGTTGGCGCACAGCGGGTTGAAGGCGTTGGTCCCACACACGAACAGGCCGCCTCTCCGGCTCAGCAGCACCTTCATGAAGTTACGGCACTCATCCTGAGGAAAAGAAGTTTGTAATTATATATATATATATAATAGGTAGGTTTGAAGTCTGCAGAAGCTGATGATTCAAAGTACAAAGTGAAACGATGCCTTCAGTGCCTGATGTGTGAAATTAACTGTGTCAATCATCTTCATAGAGACTGAGCACTGCCGCACACACACACACACACACACACAGATAAGTACACATACGCACACACACACACAGATAAGTACACATACGCACACACACACACAGATAAGTACACGTACACACACACACACAGATAAGTACACATACGCACACACACACACACACATACGCACACACACACACAGATAAGTACACAAACGCACACACACACACACAGATAAGTACACAAACGCACACACACACACACACACATACGCACACACACACACAGATAAGTACACATACGCGCACACACACTCACACAGACACAGGCACGAGAGCCAGCGGATGATTGACAGGCGATAATCCAGACACAACAGAGTTTCAATAAGCCTCAAACTTACAGAATGCAAATGTATCCAGTGCACCGATGCAAACAGCAATGAAGCTGCGTATAATGACTACAAACGACAGTATTTGTCTGTTATCTCTCCTTGTCAGCTATCCAGCAAAGGTGAACAAAGTACTGTGAAAGTCTTTAACAAAAGAATAACTTTGTCACATCACATGAAGGATGATATTCCATTAGCAGAACTACCAGCCTGCACACTGCCTCCACTGCAGCGGCTAATACTGCTGTGTACTCTCTCGGTTAAGCGGTGAGAGAGTGACCGCCGATTTATTTATCCTTCCAATCGTCAAGCTTCAGTTAATAAAGGCAATCTCTTTGTTGTGGTATAATAATGCAGTTAACTTAATCTGTAACCAAAATATAGATACGTATGTCAGATATAAAAGTATTCTAACATTTACCAGGGCCATCAAGTGACCCTAACTAAATACTTTAACCTTAATCTGTGTGTTATATAAAATCAACTTTCAACTTTTTCCAGCATTGCAAACAAATGAGAGGACTAACCGGGGGCTGACGTTACGATAGACCAGTGGTTCCCAAACTGGGGGCACTTGCGAATGGACGAATGAATGAACAAAAATACAGTAGGCTTAAGATGGACACGTTTTTGATTCATTACAATCTGCAGTTAGGGCTGAGGTTTATATTAATTACAATGTTAAAATAAGCTGCAATGGACTAAATGTGTATGTATGTCCAATAAGGAATAGCCCCAGCCCTGGTCTGTCTCTGCTCCCGTTATCTGCTCCCGTTACAGCCAAATCCAAGGACAGCAGGAACCTGGCTGGTGAGAACAATATCAAAACAACAGCAGGATCACAGAGCGCTAAACCACTGAGTTAGAGCAGTTCACTTTTTAGTCAATAGAGGCCAGAGTGACAACTTTGAGCACTTCTCTATAAGGGTTCAGTGATCCAGGGGTTAGCATGTTTCATCTGTGCACAGTCTATGCACAGGACTTGATGGTCCAGCATGAACTCTGTTAAAAACTAGTTGTGCTACAGTCATCTGGACAGAAGCACACAACAAACAAGGTATTAGTTTTTACTTGCATGCAACAAGGAGGAGATGCTTTATGGCGTCCTCTGCAGCCGTAAAGACAAGTCCTGCCCGATTGCTCTGCAGGCAGCGTATTTATTTCAAAGCGGGTAACACACCTTCACACGTGGAAAAGCCCCAAAACTAGGTGAAGTTACGCATTAACCACTTGTTGGACAACGTCTTGAAACATCATTTCACACATAAGACCCCAATGTGGACAATGTGGATAATTATTAGCCTGAATTGTTGATTTTGCCACTCCAATGTAGGTCAACCCAAAAGTTGTTCTAAACTGAATATACTTACATTCACTTTAATGATAACCCAACAACAATTCCATGATCAAACTCTGTGTGAAATATATTGCATTTTCACAAGATCAGTATGTTTGGGTCTCGTTGGGTTCTCAGTGAAAAGGGTTGAAGCCAAGTATCTGCTCATTCCAACTCCCTTTGCCCTGTGTGTTTCTGTGGATTTTATATCCTGTGTGTTGTTGTTGAATGTGCAAATACTGTAAGATTACAATGACAGGCCTCTCATCTTTTTAAGTGGGAGAACTTGGACAATTGGTGACTGACTCAAAACTTTTTCTGCCCCACTTTATGTGTGAAAAAGTTCATGTTTTGGGTGGAGATCTCCAGTTCCATGGCAGAAACCTGTGCACACACATGTCGCAGCCTGATTATTTTCCGCAGTGGCATTATTCACACAGTATTAGTTCATATGCTTTGAACTGAGCCACTTGCAGCCGCGGTGCTCCATGTCCGACACTGGTGTGACGTGTCCATGTTACCAACACTCTCACAGCTCTTTACAACGAGCTAATAATCCTACGGCTTTTATAGGACGCTTATTATTCTCTCAGTGCCGTACCAGACGCTATTAACCTATCAAGCACACGGCGGCCGGAGGACTGTCGGTCTGTGCCGGCGAAGTCACTGCCTTTTTACACACAGAGTAATGGGAAACATGAGTTAGCAAAAGTTTTCCAAGTCTAACTACTGAAAAAACACTGCACATTATAAATGTAAAGTGATTATTGTTATTTATAACTGAGATTGGATGACAAACCTAATCATAACAAGGGAAACTCATCAAGTGTTTCTAATTTGATTTCTTAATTAGTTGTCACAACTCATTCCTTGAAACAAAGCTCGTGCTGAAAAGCTTTTGACCTTCAAACATATCAACACATTGTTTATTGTAATCTAATTACTTTTTCAGTATAATGCACAGATGTTGTTGACCATTTAAAACACAAAGACTTCATAAAGACTTCCAAGGATGAAGTCACATAAGGTCTAAATACACTTTAAATAGTCTGAATACACTTTAAATAGTCTAAATACACTTTAAATAGTCTAAATACACTTTAAGTGTCCAGGCAACAGTGGGAAAGGTAAGGGTTTTTAACCAAACCAACGTGTCAAAAAGAATCGCCAAAACTAAGGCTGCCGCAATTCATCGCAACTCATACATTATGGAAGTGGTTTTTAAGAAATGTCATTTTCTAAAGATGGAGCAGGAAAGTCTTTGTTCTATGAATTATTTTTATTCACAACTTTAGAGTCGCCTTTTCTGGTCCCAGCAGATCTTGCCAAAGTGTGGTTTTCAGAAAAGGACGGTGTCTTGTACTGTAGGCCTCCAACACTTATCAAACATGACTGTTACAATAACACACAGGAGCAATAGAAACATTTGTTTTCAAAGACGACTTTGTAAATGAAAGAGCAGTGCGACACGTTTGTCACAGTTTGTTGCTCTAACATTATGTGAGCGTTGAAGGGAGTTAGCAGCAGCTGCGTGAATGTAAAGGGTGATCCAGGGTTTTGGGTTAAGAACATTTGGTCAATGGGAAAGTACTTATAGCCTTAATTATAGTACTAATAATTATTGCAATCCATTTAGATCAATGCAGTGAAAGTGAACATTTAATTAGAATGAGTGTATTTCCTGAACAGTTCCAGTTCTAAGATGACCAGAGCAGCTGCTGCCGTCCATAACAGATCTATAATACTAAAAATAATTTTTGGCCCATTAGTTAGAACAGCGGAGATAGGTGTGACTACGTCCGATAATATATACAGTCTATGGTCCTGATCAGGATAAAAAAATTACACACATCTGTTTTTAAAAAGCACTGGCACCTGTGTGAGTGCAGAGTGAGGGGCCGCACATGGGGCCACACTGGAGAGAAGCCAACACGCCCCAGTCACATGGCACCGGCAAAACCCACAGAGCTGGAAATGCAATACAAGGCCACTTCTCTTTACCATATAAAAGGTATAATATATATCCTGTTCCTGCTTTTAAAGCTGGGGTACCTAGTTTTCAAACCACTAAAATGTAATAAATGAATGTAGCTGGTCCCTCGCTCAAAAGCAGTTTGGTTCGATCTCTGATTTTCACCTGCATGAGTTTTCTTCTGATCAGCTTTTTCATACAGGAAAGCCAATATTCATATCCAGGGTAAAAAAAATAAAAAATAAAAATTGTTGTGATTATATCTGCATTCTTTTCCAATGTTTTATGTCTATGATTCAAATGTTTTTGTATAATATTAATGTTTCCTTTCTTGCCCTTTGAGTTTGAGCCTATTGCATGAACATGTTCTATAGCTCTCAGCCCGGGCTCTTTCTCACAAGCGCTGATTTCTGAAGACAAAGATGAGATCTGATTTGCTCAAAAATAACTGACTTAACAAGACTCTTTCTGTTGGAACAAATACAAATATGGAGTCTTCGGCCTAGCGTACATGGACAGAGTAACTGGAGACAACTAGTTTCAAGGCGGCTTTTGGCGACTGAGAGGAGATGATGGAGATGATCAGTTGAAATCGGTCGATGTGAGCGCTCTAACAACTGGAGATAAACTGTCGATCTCCGGATTCAGTCAGTTGCCCGTGTTCTACTTTTCGGCAACTAGTTGTCCTCAGATCCGGAGATATCACCCGATGTGCTCCAACAACATGTGTGTATTGCGTGTATAGCGCCCTCTACAGTTTATGTCAGAAAACACACTGTAGTTGAGGCCAGTTGCTGTTATTCCTCAGACTGGCCTGATACAGGAGTTTTTTCTCCAGATTGTCCATGTGTGCGGGGCAGCCACTCATAGACCACGGATATAATCAGTTGCCAGTCCGATGTACGCTAGGCATTCTACTAAATGAACGATGTAGGTACCCCTGCTTTAATTCGAATTACTAGTACTAGGCAGAAAGATTTTCTCAAGAAGAATACACTTTATATCTATCGCACTAGAATGAATCTTGTTTTGAATGCCAGCCTATTTCAGAACAGGTACTCCCACAGTGCCAGCCATTTCTGATGATTTTTACTGATTTTTCAAGACCCACAAAATATTGTGTACTATGACTATCTGAAATCCGACACCAGATTCTAAAAGAATGGACTGTCTACTTTCCTCAGCAAAAAGAATTTTGTTTATAGCTTTTTTCGTTCCCCTGTAATCCTCCGTCGAGTAGAGGGAAGTTTTACTGAAATCACCAGAAAGTTGAGAAAAAAGAGGCACAACATGTGCACCTAAATGTTTTCAAACCATTCAGAGAGCAATGCTGCCACCTGCTGGCTCGATAAAATATGGTCTCAAGTCATCCCCATACATATTAAATACAATAGACATCTGGGAACGTGAAAATAGCGAAAAAGGCATTTGACGTATTAATGCGTCAATGGCACACGACGTTACTATTTGCTTTGACGTATTTGTGTGTCAATGGGACACAATGAGTTAAAAGGCCAAAATGTACATCTTTCCTATATTTTTCTCAAATAACTTTTTTTTGTTTAAATCAACACTTCAAATGCAAATGACATAAGCCGTTTGACAGTAGTTTCATGTGGAAGACATCAGGAGAGACTGGGAACGCCGGCCTGACTACTTTTCCAGATGCTCTGTCTTTCCTTCCATCATCCTCTGTGTCGTGTTCATTTACAAAGTACAAAACCAGGAGCTCGGAAGTATTCGCACGTGTGACTTTACAGACGGGCCATGGCGGGGTGCCGATGGAGAGGTGTCAGTCTCCAACGGTAAAGAGCGGCATGTGACGAGGCGGGTGTGTGTTCCCGTGGTCATGGCGGCGCAGATGCCCGCTCGGTGTGTGTGTTCCCGTGGTCATGGCGGCGCAGATGCCCGCTCGGTGTGTGCGCGGGGGAGGCATTTGCATACGGCCTGTTGATGGTCTGTCAGCTGCCTGCTTTGGTTAGAGATGTGATCACAAAGCCAGGCCAGTGTGCTCCGCAGAAGACAGCCAGGACAAGTGGGCGCAAAGAGAGGGTCTGTTTGAGGACATTATGGATTATTGATGGAGATGGAGAGAAAAGTCAATTAGTTAAACTTTGTATTGGTTTAAACATCTGATTTTCACTGTGAGGTGATGGGTAATGTATTCTATCACATGGTGAAATCTATACATACATTTACACATGGATTTGTATTGAACTATAGTGCATTATGTGATGAAAACAATCGTGTTATTATGACAATCTTCTAACTTTATTGTATTGTACTAGCCTGGTCGTACCACACCATAGTACACATTACATTTGGTACTAAGGTCTGGATGTGCTTCGTTGACTCCGTGAACAGGTGGGAGGGGCTAACTCCTTTTGCAGATTGAAACGATTGGATCTGAGTTTACCGTGACGTATGTAATGAGCCCGAGTAAGTCGTTAGCATTTAGCATTTAGCCTAGCTTTAGCCATCTACTTTGCCGCTAACGGAGCCCGTGGGGAGTAGCGCCACAATTTTTTGCAGCGATTACATTTGTTAAACATTCCTCTTGCTCCGGCTTCAATTTCTTGATAAAACCAGACCGGATTACTTTACTATCTCATTTTTCGCCATTACCAAACTACAACTCTCTCCTTCCGCGCTCTCTGATTGGTCGGTCGAAATTCAACCGATTGTATTCGCTAACCCAGGCACCAGACCCAGACGTTACACGCAGGAAATGATGATTGAGCGGCGTGTACGGAAGGATAAGGCCAGGCTATTATTATAGCTAAGTCACTTTGAATTTATTTTATCAAATTTATACATTCATAAAAGTAGACTGTATTTGGAATAGTTGCTTAAAATATATAGTATATGTGTAAGCTTCAAAGTATGACTTACATAAGTACATTTGTGAAGGAAAAATCTCACTGTTAATCCATATCGATCTAAAAACAGAAACTATTTGATTAAAACAGTAGAACTTTTTGGACTCAGCCGGGTCTTACCACACCATCGTACTAATTTCATTTCGTACAAAAGTCTGGATTTGCTCCATTGTGCTCCGTTAACAGGTGGGAGGGGCTAACTCCTATATTTGGTAGCCGAATTTGAACGGATTACTTTAATAATGCATTCCCCGCCATTGACAAACTACAACCAGCAAATTCAACATTAACTTGATCTTGACGTCACCCACACTGCTGTACCTAAAACACCCGCCTCCCCCGCTCGCTGAATGGTCCAATGGGATTTAATCGAGGCAACTGCAGCCACTAGGATCAGACCCAGACGTACATGAAGGGAAATACAGTAATAATTGACCAGAGTTTACAGACGGCTAAGGCCAGGGCAGAACCGGACGGACACAAGGAGAAAATAATTGACTCAAATTGACTCAAAACGTGGATCCATAAATACACGACTTTGACTGTTTTTCAAGAAAACTGAGAAAAAATGTAAATGTAATGTTTAATGTGGCCTTTTCCCACGAAGCGCAGTATTGTGTTCACATAATAACTTCTGAGGCCTTGAATGACATCCTCTGTACTTCTGTTCACAGTGAAACGCTTGGATTGTCAGCTCCAGCAGTTCACGCTCGAGTAAAGACAAAACATACTCTCCTTGAATGAGGAGATCGCTGAGTCGTGTTAAAAAGCTTGTTATGGCTTAAAAAGCTCTGTAAACGGCACAATTATACAATCAAGAAATGTAATGTTTGCAACAATGGGCATTTCGAGATCTGCTTCTCTTGCAGAACACTGTTGTTTCAGTCCGTCAGCAGGTCTGTCTGTAACGCTGCTGCTGTGGTGCAACTAATGCTGTGCCTCAAAATGCATTTTTCTAACATTCAGAAGATTATACGGCTGTTTCTATTCATGTTGGCCCTTACACCTGATCTTGGAACTTTAAATGATGTTCTGTTCCCCCTCGCACATGAAGAGGGCTACAGACTACAGGACGTTTTGTCTTGTGAGATTTTAAGTTTTTTCACACAGACTACAGACATCGGGATAATCTGAAACTCATACGCTATTTATGTGAAAGGACATGGCTGCATTCAAATTCAACAAGACAAGACAGATTCCTGAACACTTTAGTTTATTTAGCATTACTCATTTACCTAATAAGGGGAATTCTTTTCACTTTACAAAACCTGGACAAAAAATGTTTCATACAAGGCGGCACGGTGGCTGAGTGGTTAGCACTCTCGCCTCTCAGCAAGAAGATCCTGGGTTCGAATCCCGGCCGGACCAGGGCCTTTCTGAGTGGAGTTTGCATGTTCTCCCCGTGTCTGCGTAGGTTTCCTCCGTGTGCTCTGGTTTCCCCTACCACTAAAAATATGTCCAATAGTTCTGGCATGTGCTTCCTGTACTGGCCCTGCTCCCATCTCTGTGTGGAGTGAGAGACAAATGCCCAAAATTAACAATTGTAAACCGCTCTGAGACTCAGATCTGCAGTGAAAAACAAGGACCAGGGTCATCTATAACAGGGTCATCTATTCCTGAGCTAAACTCCGGCAGCTCAGGAAAGCAAAGGAGTCTGCTTTCAGGGAGGGGGACCGCAGCGGCTACAAAGCAGCTAAATATCAGTTCAGGAGAGAACTGAAAGCAGCCAAGTCCCGGCACAGAGAACGACTACAGGAGCAGTTTGGTAACAACGATACTGCTTCTGTCTGGAGGGGCCTACGGGAGATCACCAACTACAAACCCAAAGCCCCCCCCTGTGCTGACGACCACAAGCTAGCTCAGTGGTTCCCAAAGTGGGGGTCCCGACCCCCCGGGGGGTCGCGGGAACCCCTGGGGGGGTCGCAAGATGATTTCTACACAAACAAAAAAAAAGTTTTTTTTTTTTTGAGCAAATATAAAGTCCTGTAATATTTATTTAGCATTTGATTTGATTCAAAAGGACTACTTGTTAAATTGTGTTTGGAGACTATAATATATTTTAATAACGTTAGTAATTTTGTCCCATTCATTGCAGCGTCAATCAAAATCATCACGTAACACAGCTCACATCATGCGCAGCGACAAAGCGTGTCCTGCTGTTGTTTGCTAAAACTAAAGGTGTTTGGAGGCTACAAATAAATAATACCTGCTTTAAAATGAAACGTGGTTAATATCCACAACAGAAAAACCCGGAGGGGGAGAAAAGTCACTTGTATCAGGGGTCAGGCTGATGGTGCGAAGAGAGGGAGGGAGGACAGCGGAGGGAGGGAGTGCAGAGGAGGGAGAGAGGGCAGAGGAGGGAGGGAGGACAGCGGTAGAACAGCGCGTTAAAGAGGCCCGGCTTTTCGGAGTCAAAGGTAAAGAGGTCCGCACATTAAAAGCGGGTGGCCGGTCTATGCCTTTACTGACAGTAACTTTGGAAAGAGAAGCCGCGGGGATGAACCGCATAAAGTAACAGCAGAAAGCGGCCGCCCGCTTTTAATGTGCGGACCTCTTTACCGTTGACTCCGGAAAGCCGGCCCACTTTACCGCGGTATGAGAACAGTGAGGGCGAGCCGCAAGAAATGCGCTCCACTTCTGCTGAGGAGGGAGCCCACCAAGCCCATCACTGTGTCACTACATGAGTAAAAATATGCAAGCCTCCTTTTTTGGGCTGGACAGTGCAGCTCGGTAGTCGCGCGAGTCTCTGCCTTACTCCGTATCAAGGAAATACATGCTCATTTCATGTGACGGAAGGGATGTTGGGGGGGGGGGGGGGGGGGTCGCGGGTTAGCAGGACATTTATGATGGGGGTCGCGGGCTAAAAACTTTGGGAACCCCTGAGCTAGCTGACGATCTGAACTTATTTTTCAGTCGCTTTGATGCTGCCCCTGACACCTCTCCCTCCCCCACCCCCCACTACTCTAACGACCCACCCATCAGCCCTGCCCCCAGCCTAACAATAGCCGCTAAAGAGATTAAACGACTCTTCCTGAGGCTGCACCCCCGCAAAGCTCCTGGCCCGGACCACGTGTCTCCGGCCACTCTGAGACACTGCGCCAGTGAGCTTACTCCGGTCTTCACTGACATTTTCAACTCCTCTCTGCAGTCCTGCCATGTCCCGGCCTGCTTCAAATCCTCCATTATTGTCCCCGTCCCGAAGAAGCCCAGGATCACAGGACTCAATGACTACAGACCTGTAGCACTTACGTCTGTCGTCATGAAGTCATTTGAACGCCTGGTTCTCTCCCATCTCAAGTCCCTCACCTCCCCCCTACTGGACCCCCTGCAGTTCGCCTACAGAGCCAACAGATCTGTAGACGACGCCATTAACCTGGCCCTCCACCACATCCTACAGCACCTGGACTCCCCGGGGACCTACGCCAGGGTCCTGTTCGTGGACTTCAGCTCTGCCTTCAACACAATCCTGCCATCCCTGCTCCAGGACAAGCTCTCCCAGCTCAACGTGCCCGATTCCACCTGCAGGTGGATCACTGACTTCCTGACGGACAGGAAGCAGCGAGTGCGTCTGGGGAAGAATGTCTCGGACTCTCGGATTATAAATACAGGAGCCCCACAGGGCTGTGTTCTTTCTCCCCTGCTCTTCTCCCTGTACACCAACCACTGCACCTCCAGCCACGACTCCGTGAAGTTGATCAAGTTCGCGGACGACACCACCCTCATTGGACTCATCTCCAACAACGATGAGTCCGCCTACAGGAGGGAGGTGGACCGGCTGGTGTCCTGGTGCAGTGGTAACAACCTGGAGCTGAACGCCCAGAAGACAGTGGAGATGATTGTGGACTTCAGGAAGAGCACTGTCCCCCCACCCCCACCCTCCGTGATGGACTCCCCCATCACCTCTGTGGAGTCCTTCCGTTTCCTGGGCACCACCATCACCCAGGACCTCAAGTGGGAGCCGACCATCAGCTCCCTCATCAAGAAGGCCCAGCAGAGGATGTACTTCCTGCGGCAGCTCAGGAAAGCCAAGCTGCCTGCACAGATGTTGGTGCAGTTCTACACGGCCATCATCGAGTCCATCCTCACCTCCTCCGTCACCGTGTGGTTCGCTGGAGCCACAGTCAGGGACAAACAGAGACTACAGTGCATTGTGCGCTCTGCAGAGGAAGTGATCGGCCGCAGCCTTCCATCGCTGCAGGACCTGTACGTCGCCCGAGCTCGAGGCCGGGCTGGTCGTATCACAGCCGACCCCTCTCACCCTGCACATGGACTATTCCAACCACTCCCCTCTCACCTGCACATGGACTATTCCAACCACTCCCCTCTCACCTGCACATGGACTATTCCAACCACTCCCCTCAGGCAGGAGACTGCGGTCCATCAGGACTAGAACCTCCCGCCACAAGAACAGTTTCTTCCCCTCTGCTGTTGGACTCTTGAACACTTCTTAACCTGTCCCCCCGCCCTTTATAAAGTCACTTTACTGCCCATCATACGTCACTTTACTTCACTGTACTGCTGTAACCTTACATTGTGTGCACCATGTGCACTTGTATATTGTAAATAGTAACTGTAACTCTATTTTAAATTTAAATTTATTCTTTAGAAGTGTTTTTTTATTCTTATTTTTATTATCTCTTTTTGACTGTTGCACTGAGCCAAAGCAATTTCCTAGTTTGTGACCTCCTGTTACTTACGTGGCAATAAAAATGATTCTGATTCTGATTCTGATTCTGAAAAGGCGGTATATAAATAAATACTTACTTACTTACTTTATTTAGCATTACTCATTTACCTAATAAGGGGAATTCTTTTCACTTTACAAAACCTGGACAAAACATGTTTCATACAAGGTCTTTTTTTTTTATAGAAGGAGAAGTCAAAACGATTTGGATGCAGCCTATAAACAGAATGAGGGAATAAAATAAACGTTGCTGTCATCCCCAGACTCAAAACTACTGCGAGGGATGTGTTTCTTTCAGTATGTTTGAGTCATGGATGTGAGGCCGTGTGTCCGCTGCTTACATACGGGTTTGCTTTCTCCGTGAGTCTGTGGTTTCATCAGTGCAGTCTGTTGTTGTGGACACAGAAAGGAGACATTATGAAGCTCTGAGCCACACAGACAGAGAGTTTTCTGGTTTCCTGGTTGGTGTTATTGTTTTGTCCTGTAGAAGCTTGGAATGCAACTTGACATAAAACTCTGGTTCAACAGGAAGGTTGAATGTTCCGTACTGTGAGTATAGTTATTTTCTCTCATCTCCGAGTTTTGCTAGAACTTCATTTTGGAGATATAATAGGTTTTTGCATTACAGTTACACATAAGTCTCTTGTGCCTGGAGCAGAGGTTTAGTCTCTGTGTCAACACTGACCCCTAAAGTGGGACGACTAGTTAGTTGACAACTAACTATCACTTGCAACTATATTTGACTATGTCTCACACCAAAGACAGAAGCATTTGTAGGTAATCTTTATTTATATACCGCCTTTCACAGACCAGAGTCACAAAGCGGTTTACAATTGTTTTGTTGGTTTTTTTTGGGGGCATTTGTCTCTCAGTCCACACAGAGATGGGAGCGGGGCCAGTACAGGAGGTACAGCATGCCAGACCTATTGTACATGTTGTTAGTGGTAGGGGAAACTGGAGTACCCGGAGGAAACCTACGCACACACTGCAGGGAGAACATGCAAACTGCACTCAGAAAGGCCCTGTTCTTGCTGAGAAGCGAGAGTGCTAACCACTCAGCCACCGTGGCACATTTGATTTAACGTGTTGTTCTTATACAATCAAAGTGTGCTACTTTCAACTTCCACGAAACAAGACATGAACTCAAACACGATATTAAAACACGACACACTATTCTCTGTTCTTGTTGTTCTCTCGTCACCTGCAGAGTCTCTTTTTAAGCTCAGGGAGAAACAGTTTTTTCCTTTACTCCTCATTAGAGTTTCGCTTTTCAGCCCGAGCCCGAGCAGGCCCGACCTGAGTTCGGGCCGGGCTCGGGCCTCATTTGGCGCTCAGCTGTCGGGTTTGTGCCGAGCTCGGGCTTCTTTTTTTAAATATATGTTTCTTTTTTATTATTATTATAATTATTTTTAAATGATTTTTATACATAATCATATGCATATATATATATATTAATAACAATGTCCGTTGATTGACAACAAGTTATTAAAATAGTTCATATATTAATGACACCGTAACCAGCGTGTCCTACAGCAGCAGCGAGCCGTGAACGCATCATCCCGGTGTCTCCTGCTGCTGTGGTCAACAGTGAACAGGAACAATAGTAGAAATGGATCAAGTGGAGACAAAACAAATTCAAAAGTGGAGACTAAACTTGCAATTGGAAGGTGAGTGCGTACAACGGGAAATCAGATGTGTCGGGTTCTGTCGGGCTCGGGCCTGTTATACAGCGTTCATTGGTCGGGCTTATACGGACTCGGGCTTAACATTAGCGGGCTCGGGCCGGGTCGGGCTTAATTTTTCAGGCCCGAACGAAACTCTACTCCTCATCGGCCCAAAACTCCTCTCGATAAACGACTCCTCAAGGCCAAAACTAATGATGACGATCAAATACCTCTGAAATACAAAACAGGTTGTGTTGTAAAATCCTCTCTGGATTTCAGGCATAAACATACTTTATTGTGTAATAAAATCTAGCGATCATAATGATGCTGAGGTTTACCGAACAGGGACGGGGATGTTACCTCACGGGGAAGAGATTTAAAGGTCCAGTCTCACGGAATTACAACGTGTCTAATAAAATATCCAATGAAGATTTCAACAATAACTTAAAGGTGACATATTATGCAAATCACCTTCAGGATTAGTAATCGTAAGAATGGGTTGTTCCTGATCAAAAACAGACCTGGTGTTGTTTTTGTATCCATTCACGCTGATTTCAGGAACTTCTGGCACAAACAATAATTCTTCCCCTTTTGTTTCTTTCTCAGTTCTGGAATAGTATGTTCTTTTTTTATTTTTATTTTTTTTACAGCGTGAGTACTGCAAGACTTTTGCTCAAATATTTGAAATAGTACTTTTCTCCTGTAGCTATGCTTAATGTTGAACTACTTTACTTTTTCATCTACAGCAAAAAGTGTCTTGAACAAATCAGACCACAACATGCTCATGAGATCACATTCTATCATTTGCAAACTCGTCACAAAGAGCCCTGTGAGTCACTTATAGACTTGTTAGGCTGAAAGCTGATTGGCTGAGTGAGCCTGAAAACTGTTTTGAGAGCGGGGAACTAGTTGACCTCTGGGTGGCACGGTGGCTGAGTGGATAGCACCGGGATTCGAACCCAAGACCTTCTTGCTAAGAGCTCTGGGTTCGGATCCCGGTTGGAACAGGGCCTTTTCTGAGTGGAGTTTGCATGTTCTCCCCGTGTCTGCGTAGGTTTCCTCCGGGTGCTCCGGTTTCCACTACCACTAAAAACATGCACAATAGGTCTGAATGTAACTGAGAGAGTGAATGGATGGTGTTGGGTCAGAGGCTTTGATGGACCAGTGTGTTCTGGACTCGCTTCTGTCATCACCGTGTGTGGAAGGATTGGAACAATATCTGACTCTGAACATTGTAAAGTGCTTTGGGTCTGTACCTTGGTCTGTAACATGTGCTATATAAATAAACATGACTTACTTACTTGATGGCTTTCATGACATTGTTCAAATGTTTGTTGTTTTATGGTACCGCAGCTTTAACCAACAACCTCGATGCCTTCAGATTAAATACATTTCTTACTCTAGGAACAGACTGAACCATAAAAGGCAAAGCACACTGGGGGATCTCTCTGTATTCAGCATGTTATCCAAACATTCGAAGTTTCCATTGGATTACATGGCTGACCGGTCCCTTGGTGTCGGCGACCAGAGAATAAGCCCAGAGTTTAGTTGGACTTTTTAAACTTAATAACTGGAATTCTTGACACACGCGTTTGACTCAATGTGCAGTGACTCCTCATGACCTACGGGAACCAGTGTTTATTCATGTATATGTAGGCGGCGGGAAAATTAAGCCACGTTATAATTAGCGAGGATGTGTGTTGTAATGGCTCACTCAGCGGGTTGCAGCTAATCAGCATCATTCCATGTGTCAGGCTTTGATTGTAATTCAAAATTAACTCTCCTCAGAAGACAAATAAAAGCTGTATACAAGTCGAACTAAGTTATTAACTGGGTTTTTATTTAGTAGTAAATATTTGCCAACTCCTATAAACTAAGTGATATGCCCCCTCAAGATGTTTACCTCATTTTTACTTCTATCCCGCCTCTAAGTATTATGTCCTAATAGTAAGTAAGTAAGTAAGTAAGTTTTTATTTATATACCGCCTTTTCACTGCAGATCTGAGTCTCAAAGCGGTTTACAATTGTTAATTTTGGGCATTTGTCTCTCACTCCACACAGAGATGGGAGCGGGGCCAGTACAGGAGGCGCATGCTAGAACTATTGGACATATTTTTAGTGGTAGGGGAAACCGGAGTACCCGGAGGAAACCTACGCAGACACAGGGAGAACATGCAAACTCCACTCAGAAAGGCCCTGGTCCGACCGGGATTCGAACCCAGGATTCGAACCCGGCCACCGTGCCGCCCTAATAAGCCCATCTTTGACAGTCACTGCTTTAATGATGCATAGGGTGCGTAATTTAAACTGCCGTATAACGAACTTTTAATACTTCATTGAACAAGTGATAAAGTGATCAAAGACAAGGCAGTTGTAAATGACCATGTAGGTAAAATCACTCATCTAACCTTACCTGGCCCTGATTGGCCCGCTTTAGCTGACAGAGCAGAGCCGTGCGGAGTCAGCGCCTGTAGACTGATGACTAAAAGTTGTTGTAAACTTGAATTTGAATCATTGTGTGACATGTCGGCCCGGGATCTCTTAATTAGCAGTTATGTCACCCATTTACTCAGCGTGTTCGAGCCAATCAGCATCACTCTGTGTCACCGCAGGACTGTAATTCTGAAAGAACACACCACAGGCCACAAACAAACATGGCAAGATGGAGACGGATGCAGGGAAGCAGATACAGGCGAGAGAGCACGGAGAGGAGGGAGAGGAGGGAGAGGAGGGAGAGGAGGGAGAGCACGGAGAGCACGGAGAGGAGGGAGGAGGAGGGAGAGGAGGGAGAGGAGGGAGAGCACGGAGAGGAGGGAGAGGAGGGAGAGCACGGAGAGGAGGGAGAGGAGGGAGAGGAGGGAGAGCACGGAGAGGAGGGAGAGCACGGAGAGGAGGGAGAGCACGGAGAGGAGGGAGGGGAGGGAGAGGAGGGAGAGGAGGGAGAGCAGGGAGAGGAGGGAGAGCAGGGAGAGGAGGGAGAGGAGGGAGAGAAGGGAGAGGAGGGAGAGGAGGGAGAGCACGGAGAGGAGGGAGAGCACGGAGAGGAGGGAGAGGAGGGAGAGGAGGGAGAGGAGGGAGAGGAGGGAGAGGAGGGAGGAGGAGAGGGGTGAGGAGGGAGAGCAGGGAGAGGAGGGAGAGGAGGGAGAGGAGGGAGAGGAGGGAGAGCAGGGAGAGGAGGGAGAGCACGGAGAGCACGGAGAGGAGGGAGAGGGGAGAGGAGGGAGAGGGAGAGCAGGGAGAGGAGGGAGAGGAGGGAGAGGAGGGAGAGGAGGGAGAGGAGGGAGAGGAGGAGAGAGGAGGGAGAGGAGGGAGAGGAGGGAGAGCAGGGTGAGGAGGGAGAGGAGGGAGAGCAGGGTGAGGAGGGAGAGCAGGGAGAGGAGGGAGAGGAGGGAGAGCAGGAGGAGAGGAGGGAGAGGAGGAGAGAGGGAGGGAGAGCAGGGTGAGGAGGGAGAGCAGGGAGAGGAGGGAGAGGAGGGAGAGCAGGGAGAGGAGGGAGAGCACGGAGAGCATGGAGAGGAGGGAGAGCATGGAGAGGAGGGGAGAGGAGGGAGAGGAGGGAGAGGAGGGAGAGCAGGGAGAGGAGGGAGAGGAGGGAGAGGAGGGAGAGCAGGGAGAGGAGGGAGAGGAGGGAGAGCAGGGAGAGGAGGGAGAGGAGGGAGAGGAGGGAGAGGAGGGAGAGCAGGGAGAGGAGGGAGAGGAGGGAGAGGAGGGAGAGCAGGGAGAGGAGGGAGAGGAGGGAGAGGAGGGAGAGCACGGAGAGGAGGGAGAGGAGGGAGAGCATGGAGAGGAGGGAGAGGAGGGAGAGGAGGGAGAGGAGGGAGAGCAGGGAGAGGAGGGAGAGGAGGGTGAGGAGGGAGAGCAGGGAGAGAGGAGGGAGAGGAGGGAGAGCAGGGAGAGGAGGGAGAGGAGGGAGAGCAGGGTGAGGAGGGAGAGCAGGGAGAGGAGGGAGAGGAGGGAGAGGAGGGGGAGGAGGGAGAGGAGGGAGAGCAGGGAGAGGAGGGAGAGGAGGGAGAGGAGGGAGAGGAGGGAGAGGAGGGAGAGCAGGGAGAGGAGGGAGAGGAGGGAGAGGAGGGAGAGAGGGAGAGGAGGGAGAGGAGGGAGAGGAGGGAGAGGAGGGAGGGAGGGAGAGCAGGGTGAGGAGGGAGAGCAGGGAGAGGAGGAGAGAGAGAGGAGGGAGAGGAGGGAGAGGAGGGAGAGGGGGAGAGCAGGGAGAGGAGGGAGAGGAGGGAGAGGAGGGAGAGGAGGGAGAGGAGGGAGAGGAGGGAGAGCAGGGAGAGGAGGGAGAGGAGGGAGAGCAGGGAGAGGAGGGAGAGCAGGGTGAGGAGGGAGACCAGGGAGAGGAGGGAGAGGAGAGGAGAGAGGAGGGAGAGGAGGGAGAGCAGGGAGAGGAGGGAGAGCAGGGAGAGGAGGGAGAGGAGGGAGAGGAGGGGGAGAGGAGGGAGAGGAGGGAGAGCAGGGAGAGCAGGGAGAGGAGGGAGAGCAGGGAGAGGAGGGAGAGCAGGGTGAGGAGGGAGGGAGACAGGGAGAGGAGGGAGAGGAGGGAGAGGAGGGAGAGGAGGGAGAGCAGGGAGAGGAGGGAGAGCAGGGAGAGGAGGGAGAGGAGGGAGAGCAGGGAGAGGAGGGAGAGGAGGGAGAGCAGGGAGAGCAGGGAGAGGAGGGAGAGAGGGAGAGGAGGGAGAGCACGGAGAGGAGGGAGAGGAGGAGAGAGGGAGAGAGGGAGAGGAGGGAGAGGGAGAGGGAGAGGAGGGAGAGGAGGGAGAGGAGGGAGAGCACGGAGAGGAGGGAGAGCAGGGAGAGAGGGGGAGAGGAGGGAGAGGAGGGAGAGAGGGAGAGGAGGGAGAGGAGGGAGAGGAGGGAGAGGAGGGAGAGGAGGGAGAGGAGGGAGAGGAGGGAGAGGAGGGAGAGGAGGGAGAGGAGGGAGAGGAGGGAGAGGAGGGAGAGGAGGGAGAGGGAGAGGAGGGAGGAGGGAGAGAGGGAGAGAGGGAGAGGAGGGAGAGGAGGGAGAGGAGGGAGAGGAGGGAGAGGAGGGAGAGAGGGAGAGGGAGAGGAGGGAGAGGAGGGAGAGAGGGAGAGGAGGGAGAGCAGGGAGAGGAGGGAGAGGAGGGAGAGGAGGGAGAGGAGGGAGAGCAGGAGAGGAGGGAGAGGAGGGAGAGGAGGGAGAGGAGGGAGAGGAGGGAGAGGAGGGAGAGGAGGGAGAGGAGGGAGAGGGGAGAGAGGAGAGGAGGGAGGGAGAGGAGGGAGAGGAGGGAGAGGAGGGAGAGGAGGGAGAGGAGGGAGAGGAGGGAGAGGAGGGAGAGGAGGGAGAGGAGGGAGGGAGAGGAGGGAGAGGAGGGAGAGGAGGGAGAGGGGAGAGGGAGGGAGAGGAGAGGGGAGAGGAGGGAGAGCAGGGAGAGGAGGGAGAGGAGGGAGAGGAGGGAGAGGAGGGAGAGGAGGGAGAGGAGGGAGAGGAGGGAGAGGAGGGAGAGGGGAGAGGAGGGAGAGGAGGGAGAGGAGGGGAGAGAGGGAGAGGAGGGAGAGGAGGGAGAGCAGGGAGAGGAGGGAGAGGAGGGAGAGGAGGGAGAGGAGGGAGAGGAGGGAGAGCAGGGAGAGGAGGGAGAGGAGGGAGAGGAGGGAGAGGAGGGAGAGGAGGGAGAGGAGGGAGAGGAGGGAGAGGGGGAGGGGAGAGGAGGGAGAGGAGGGAGAGGAGGGAGAGGAGGGAGAGGAGGGAGAGGAGGGAGAGGAGGGAGAGGAGGGAGAGGAGGGAGAGGAGGGAGAGGAGGGAGAGGAGGGAGAGGAGGGAGAGGAGGGAGAGCAGGGAGAGGAGGGAGAGGCAGGGAGAGGAGGGAGAGGAGGGAGAGCAGGGAGAGGAGGGAGAGGAGGGAGAGGAGGAGAGGAGGAGAGGAGGGAGAGGAGGGAGAGGAGGGAGAGCAGGGAGAGGAGGGAGAGGAGGGAGAGGAGGGTGAGGAGGGAGAGCAGGGAGAGGAGGGAGAGGAGGGAGAGCAGGGAGAGGAGGGAGAGGAGGGAGAGGAGGGGAGAGGAGGGAGAGCAGGGAGAGGGAGGAGGGGGCAGGAGGAGGGAGAGGCGGAGAGGAGGGAGAGGAGGGAGAGGAGGGAGAGGAGGGAGAGGAGGGAGAGGAGGGAGGGAGAGGAGGGAGAGGAGGGAGAGGAGGGAGAGAGGAGAGGAGGAGAGAGGAGAGGAGGGAGAGGAGGGAGAGGAGGGAGAAGCAGGGAGAGGAGGGAGAGCAGGGTGAGAGGAGGGAGAGGAGGGAGAGGAGGGAGAGGAGGGAGAGGAGGGAGAGCAGGGAGAGGAGGGAGAGCAGGGAGAGGAGGGAGAGCAGGGAGAGGAGGGAGAGGAGGGAGAGCAGGGAGAGCAGGGAGAGGAGGGAGAGAAGGGAGAGGAGGGAGAGCAGGGAGAGGAGGGAGAGGAGGGAGAGCAGGGAGAGGAGGGAGAGGAGGGAGAGCACGGAGAGGAGGGAGAGGAGGGAGAGCAGGGAGAGGAGGGAGAGCAGGGAGAGGAGGGAGAGCAGGGAGAGGGAGAGGAGGGAGAGGAGGGAGAGGAGGGAGAGCACGGAGAGGAGGGAGAGCAGGGAGAGGAGGGAGAGGAGGGAGAGGAGGGAGAGAAGGGAGAGGAGGGAGAGGAGGGAGAGGAGGGAGAGGAGGGAGAGCAGGGTGAGGAGGGAGAGGAGGGAGAGCAGGGAGAGGAGGGAGAGGAGGGAAAGGAGGGAGAGGAGGGAGAGCAGGGAGAGGAGGGAGAGCACGGAGAGGAGGGAGAGGAGGGAGAGCAGGGAGAGCAGGGAGAGGAGGGAGAGGAGGGAAAGGAGGGAGAGGAGGGAGAGCAGGGAGAGGAGGGAGAGGAGGGAGAGGAGGGAGAGCAGGGAGAGGAGGAGAGGAGGGAGAGCAGGGAGAGGAGGGAGAGGAGGGAGAGCAGGGTGAGCAGGGAGAGCAGGGAGAGGAGGGAGAGGAGGGAGAGCAGGGAGAGGAGGGAGAGGAGGGAGAGCAGGGAGAGGAGGGAGAGGAGGGAGAGCAGGGTGAGGAGGGAGAGGAGGGAGAACAGGGAGAGGAGGGAGAGGAGGGAGAGGAGGGAGAGGGAGAGGAGGGAGCAGGGAGAGGAGGGAGAGGAGGGAGAGAGGGAGAGGAGGGAGAGGAGGGAGAGGAGGGAGAGGAGGGAGAGGAGGGAGAGGAGGGAGAGCAGGGAGAGGAGGGAGAGGAGGGAGAGGAGGGAGAGGAGGGAGGTGTGTGGCAGCAGTGGAGTGAACCTGAGAAAAGAGCTCCACTTGGAGAGGTCACCGAGGCCAATGTTTACTCTGGGGTCAAATGCATTTGGATTGATATGTTTTACTGTTATACCATGATCTCCATATGAAGGCATTTTGGACCAATGTTTTTCTTTTGTTTAACCTGGCTTTAAGAATTTTCTGGAAAGGCTTGTTATTGTCTTTCTTACTTGACTAATTATTATAATCCGTCGGGTTCTGGGTTTATTGTTTCAAATAAGATGACAGACAGATAGACAGATAGACAGATAGATATTGATCCCCTGTAGGAGAAATCCAGATGTCCAACAGCAATAAACTCATCCAGGTTTGTTGTACAGTCTGACATCTGAAGGAACAAAGGATCTCTTGAAACGTTCCGTTCGGCAGCGCAGTGATAGGAGCCTGTTGCTACGATTATTCCTCTGAGCGGCCATAGTGTCATGCACAGTGTCTGGAATTACCCAGGATGCCCTGCAGTAGAGCCCTCATCCTTCTCTCCAACACAGCTCTCAACTTCATGTTTGCAAGTTTTGAAAATTATTTCAAGTATCCCAAGGGTCCACGTACCGCCAGTTGGGAAACACTGACCTAAGCCATTCTCCCTGTGAAAGCATTCACATCTTTAACACCACGCCCTCCATTAACCTGCAACTCCTTATCTGCCTCTTTCAACCTGTCAGCGCTGGAAGCAAAGACTTCGGGAAAGAGGAGAAGCAGTTTAAAATAATATTGTAGATACTCTTCATGAGAAACGCACTTGAAAAAACCTTCTGTACAGAATGAGAAGTGGTTCGAAACATTCAGAGAACCTTCTTCAATCAGCTCTGAAAAGGCAAAATACAGTATGGTGTCCAAATAGTATGGTGGACTGCAAATAAAGATGATTTGATAATCCATTAGTTGGCCAATTATAGCTGATTAGTTGTTAAGATGATAAAACCCTGGGAAACGTCTTCATACAGATGACGTGTTACACGTTGGGTTTTTTGGTTCAAAATTTTTTCATTTATGTCTGCAAAATTAAATAATTATCTGAGTTCTAAAACCTCTTCTCAGCATGTTTAAGTCTATTGAAGTTGAACAGGGAGTTTGTCAACAAATAAACAAAAACTTTATTAATAATAATAATAATAATGCATTGGTTTTATATAGCGCTTTTCTGGACACTCAAAGACGCTTCACATGTGTCATTATTCATTCACTCCATACACGGTGGTGATAAACTACTGCTGTAGCCACAGCTGCCCTGGGGCACACTGACAGAAGCGAGGCAACCAGTATGCGCCATCGGCCCCTCCGACCACCACCAACCATTCACACACACACCAGACTCATTCTAGGCAATGGGGGTGAAGTGTCTTGCCTAAGGACACAACGGCAGTTTGGCACTTTACAGCCGCAGCCGCCCCACTGCCCCACTTATTCAGCCCTAAAAACATCCATCCATTTTCTTAATCCATTTCTCCTGCAGGTGAGTCCACAGGAGGATGACTGCTCTGTTGGTGAGAGCATAGCCTTGATCTATCAGTGGGGGCTTCAGGCAAAGTGGGGTTAAGTGTCTTGCCCAAGGACACAACGACAGCAGACATCAGTGGGAGTCAATGGAGAAGGTCTCATGGTGGGCTCAAACCCACAACCTTCAGGCTCAAAGGCCAATGCTCTACCAACTGAGCCACTGTCGCCCCCCCGCCCTACAGACATGTTTTATAATAAACACATAATAATAATAAAAAGATGATGAGGCCTGGTTTGTTCACATTATACTTTCAAGACTCCTTCTGTTGGAAAAAAATATGTATTGTAGAGGAAAAAGAAAGGTGCTTGATAAAATATGTATAATGACAATTCATGTTTATGTCAATACTTTGTAAAGCTTGATTTAATCCTGCATCAAAAAACTTCCAAAGGCTCAGAAAACAAACAAAAAAATTAAATAAAAAAGCAGAAACTACTTCAATATTGCAGATTACGTTTTGCTTCATCTTGAAAAACTCCAGCATAATTCTTTTCACCTTACTTCCATATTTGTCTTTACAAACATGTATCAATACACGGTTTGGATACTTTCTGAGAGACAAGAAGACGGCCTTTAATCAGAGTTACAAGAGGTGCAATACAAATATATTTGAAAGGATCTCAACAAAGTAAGGAGCAGGAGCAGATTTCAGAATAACTACTTTTATCCAACAGAATAAGACAACGTCCAGAGGGCAATTTTTACTAATAAGGCCGGGAGTCAATAAAACTTAATTAATTGTATAAATTAGAGGCTTTTTAATTAATTAATCACATTTTAATACAAATATTTGATCTATGAACAATGAGAAGTATTTTTATCTCATAGAATTTTAGTATACCAATGAATAATGCCTGAGTACATAAGGTTAGGGGCGACAGTGGCTCAGTTGGTAGGAGCATTGGCCTTTGGGCCTGAAGGTCGTGGGTTCGAGTCCACCATAAGACCAACTTCACGACTCCCACTGATGACTGCTGTCCATGTGTCCTTGGGCAAGACACTTAACCCCACTTTGCCTGAAGCCCCCGTTGAATAAGCAAGACTCCTGTGGACTCACCACCTGCAGGAGGAGGGGCTGGTGCTCTGTGTACTGGGTGCAGCTTTGACTGCCACCCCCCCGACCCAGAAATGGATTAAGGGGAAGAAAATGGATGGATGGATGGATACATAAGCTTAAAGGCACACCGCGGACTTTGTGACCTAAAGAGTTGACACATATGAGTTATTTTATATGAATACTTGGGCCAATATACAGCGCTTGACACTTGCAATGCTCCGAGCGGGGCTGCCCTCTTGAAATACCGCCCATGTAAGTTTCGAGCAGACGGACCGTCTGCCACCAGGTCACGTGACTTGGAAGAAAGATTTGCTTTACGGCTACAGGCGCTGATATACTCATGGAGCTAAGGCTTTTGCTACTCATTTTTCACCTGCTCGACTCCTGGTCATGGCTGAGGCAAGGAAAAATTTTAAACCTTCGGAGGAGGCTAAAAAGAGGAAACGCGAAAGGGATCGTGCTGTAAGCTGCATGTCTGTATGAGCGCTGCTGTTCACCTGGTTCCTGGATGTCATCGACTGCAAAGATGTCATTCCACGCAGCACGAGCTAGACGCAGAACTCCCTCATCCAGGATATAGAAGTCCATGTGTGGTAGATTACTAATGCAGCGGTCTGGAGGCTGACCACAGCAGAGTCTCTCAATATCTGTAGGCATGTCTCTACAGTTTGAACACACACACCAGTGCATGCTGTCTGAATACACACTCAAAAGACACCGGCTGACTGTTTGACTTTTGCGACAGTGCTGAGTTGCTTGTGGCCACTAGGGGCGCTAAACGTGAAAGTTGCAGGTCTAGCGCCCCTAGTGGCCAAGAGTTACACGGTGTGCCTTTAAGCAACACATTTTTATTTTATTTTGATAGGCCAATGTGTAGCAAAAGCATATTTATAAATATAGTGCATTATGCAGGCCGTTATCTTCCACCACTGAAATCGGGTTAGTCAGCCTTAAGTGGAGTGTGGGGTGTGGGTCTAACGTGCACACGAGCTGCCCCGTTAGCATCGAGGTGATTCTCCGTGTGCTCCGGTGGTATGTGAACACAACCATGCTCTCACTTCCCCATCCACGGGGCTAACCAGTGCAGCCATTGGTACTAAGCTCATAACTGCAACACATTATTTGCACCCTCACTGCTTACAGCCGCGCAGTATAAGATAAGATAAGATAAGATAAGCTTTATTTATCTCACAGAGGAGAAATGTACATGTCACATTTGGCATGGATAGGACACTCAGATTGTGCAAAAGGAGGAAATGTGCAAACATGTTACATGCAGGATATATGTACAACAAAAGTGACAAGTGTCAATTGGAAACAGTGTCAATAGTAGTGCAGGTTTTCACACAGTGATCATTTAAAGTGACTTATTGTACAGTCTGACAGTGGTGGGGATAAAGGCCCTGCTCCTTCCTACACTGAGGGTGTCTCAGTCTTCCACTGAAGGAGCTCCTCAGCTCCTCTACAGTCCTGTCCAGGGGCCTCCTGTCCCTCACCTCCTCCACAGAGTCCAGGGGCCTCCTGTCCCTCACCTCCTCCACAGAGTCCAGGGGCCTCATGTCCCTCACCTCCTCCACAGAGTCCAGGGGCCTCCTGTCCCTCACCTGCATCAAACCAATCTGCGTAGGTTTCCTCCGGGTACTCCGGTTTCCCCTACCACTAAAAATATGTACAATAGGTCTGGCATGCGCCTCCTGTTCGGCGACCCCGCTCCCATCTCTGTGTGGAGTGAGAGACAAGTGCCCAAAAAATAACAATTGTAAACCGCTTTGTGACTCTGGTCTGTGAAAGGCGGTATATAAATAAAGCTTACCTCCTCCACAGAGTCCAGGGGCCTCCTGTCCCTCACCTCCTCCACAGAGTCCAGGGGCCTCCTGTCCCTCACCTCCTCCACAGAGTCCAGGGGCCTCCTGTCCCTCACCTCCTCCACAGAGTCCAGGGGCCTCCTGTCCCTCACCTCCTCCACAGAGTCCAGGGAGCAGCCCAGAGTGGAGCTGGCCCTCCTGACCAGCCTGTTCAGTCTGTTTCTGTCCCGCTCTGTGCTGCCCGGGGCCCAGCACACGGCAGCGAAAGTTTTTTTTCTATTCAAATCCTCGTCATTTTGATTTGCATTCAAGCGTGTCCTATCCACTTTTGTGAAAAGAAGCCCGACATGAAAGATACAATACGTGCAAAGTGTCTAATATGTGTCGAATAAAAACCCATGGCAGAAATGAATAACTGTCACCCGGAGAGCAGAGAAACAGGTGAAAGAAAGGGACATATTGAATGTGCAGAGCTAATTAGGGAGAATAGCATGTCCTTTGTGATCAGCCGAGCAGAAACATTTAATTACAAAACCAATTATGAGGTGGAGAATGCGTTACATGCGACACCGGCATCTCTGGAGCGGAACAGAACATTTAGGTGAGGGGCAGAAGAGGGGAGTGGGGCTAGCCGTTAAACGAGGGCATGATGGATGGGATAAGGACATGGACAAGGTGAGCACAGGGGCGACATAAAAGTCCCACTGCAGACCCATGTTATTGGACCGGTGTTGACCCAGGACAACAGTGGGAAAGGTCAGTGAGTTGCTTGGACCTGTGTCGGCTTTTCACCGCGTGGAAGACATGTCAAAAGCTCACATGGACTCTTTGAATAATTAAAAGGACTGTGAACATGCACTTACTGTATTGGATGACATTGTTTTGGGTAATTTACTGTATGTTCAAATGTATCTGTGTTATCTTTTTTACATCTGAAGCATGTTGAGGTTTTGTTGAAATTTAAAGTGCAATACAAATAAAAATGTATTTCCATTATTGTTTTTAATCAGTAGGGGCGGGTTTCGGCTCAAAAGTGGCCAAAATGACGTGCGCTGACATGCTGCAGTACCACCCCGGGCCTGTGGGGGTGGACCCGGAATAAGAATTAGCCAATGCTAACATATAGCATCTTCTTACCTCTCAAAAACGTCTTTACAGGATGGTCCAAAAGTTGTCTCTTGGCCCAAAGCTCCGTTCCACATGTGTGTCAATGCTGAGGGAGTGTTCTGGACCAGTCTAGTTTAGTCGCTGTGGATTTTTGAAGTCTCTCGTTTAAATGAATGGAGCTCGTGCAGCTGACGCATGCACAGATGCGTTTTTTCACATTTTCCAGCCCCCGCGGCCATTTTGAATCAATCCATGAAAGCCCAATTTTTGGCCCATTAGTTTGAACGGCGGAGATAGGCGTGACTATGTTCATTAATATATACAGTCACAATTTTCTTGCAGGCGGGACCACTCGCGGCCATTTTGGATAGCTCCAGTAGAGTACCATTTTGTTTGAACGGTGGACATAGGCGTGACAACATCCGTTAATATTTACAGTCTATATTTTTCATCCACCTGGAGCAATATAAAAACATTTTCCATCATATTTTTAACAAGAACAACTTTATAAAAGAAAGAGCAGCACCGGCAAAAGCCCCAACTTTAATTGTTTTGATGTTTGGTCATTTAGCAAAGTATTTTCACTCGTGTGACTTGTGTGTAGTGTTTTATATTTTTATAGTTTATTCTGTATTATATTGGATTGCCTTACATTACGTTACAGCAAAAAGCGAGACATTAAGTAATTACATTACTTTTGAAACGCGTTACTCAGCAAGGACCTAGAAAACTGTTAAAACCTGCTAAGTTTGAGAAGAAGAAGGTCTCACAGTGGGGAAAATTCACTTTGATGAATACACACATCAAGGCAAGCAGCGAACATTACTTCCGCGCTCCTTATAGGCACAGTGGGTGAAGTGTCTTGCCCAAGGACACAACGACAGCAGACTCAGTGCTAGCCTCAGTGTTTACCCTGAGATGCTAATAGTTTTTTTCCACGAGCTGTTATCAGTTTGAATAGAGCACTTTCATGTTTTTGCACTTGTATAGATTTGTTTTAGTTGGTCAACTTCACAGTGACATTTGTTTACCTTAACCCTAACCTTAACCATCTTACTCAGAGTAAAATTTGTTTTATTTTTGTCTTTTAATGTTGTTTTGTGTCTGTACTTGTCCTGTGCACACTGGGAACTTTTACTAATGTATTCCAATGTAGTGTTACTGCAAATGGCGAATAAAATGAATCTGAATCTGAATCTGAACACCCTGCTGGAGACTTAGGCGAGCTAAATGAGTCGTGTTGACCTGCCACCCGTGTCGCTCTGTGGGTGAAGGTTTTTTTTTGCAACGAGACAAGTGATGAGAGCAATATCTCAAATGGACACACTGTGACTAAAGCCCGGTTCACACGAGACGATTTTAAGATTGTCGGCCGATTTTCCTAACCTGAGAGACCCCACACACGGAGATAAAAGATCAAGGGTCTAACCACTTTGGTCGTACAGTGTGTGGTTCGCAGCTGCACGGCAAAATCACACACGAACTGTTTTCACCCCCGAGCATTCCCAGGTCAGACGGAAGTCTCACAAAATCTCGCGATATTAAAGAGCGACTAAACACCAAATCAACTTTTTTTAACTCATAAACTGCATAAGTATGTTTATTGTAGTGCTGTCTACATATCCTGGTCATTTTCTTGACATTTTAGTTCAAATTAAATAAAATATCACATTTGAGCCAAAAAACGCTGTGTGGCGCCATCTCAACCTTTCTGGTGGTACTACATTTGAATTTGGTTCTGGCCTCTCCATTGACTCTGAAGTTCTCTATGACATCAGTTGTTTTGTGTGACGTCAGTCTGTCAGAGCCAGTGATATAAACCCATTCAACTCTCACACACGCCCCAGCTGCAGTTTGGAGTATTCTGGCGCCATCTAGTGGATTAAAATTAAATTACATGAGTCATTCTGAGATTATTGAGTGTGATTAGGTTCAGGTGTGTAGCTTTACAATTATCTTAGTGTGTAAACAAGGGTGGAATGAGACTTTCTGGTCTGTAAACTATTGCTTTAAGCAGCAATGACAACTGTGTTTTTTTTTGTGACAAGTCAGCTGTCAATCACAGCCCAGACCACGCCCAACTCTAAGCCCCCCTTCTTGTCCCTTGGTCCTCCAGGAAACGCCCTTTTTAGAGAACATTTTCAAATCTTCATGTGGGCGGAGTCAGGCTGGGCACAGGTGTTTAGTCGCTCTTTAAGCGTGACTTTAGAGTAAACTATATGGCGGACGAAGTTTCCAGTTTGTTTTTAGCAGAAAAAAGGCGTAATCAAGAGAAAAGGCGCTCGTCTGTCCCCGGACACCGCACACGAAGAGAAATCGGGCCAAAACAACATGTTGGATATCCCTGATTTGAGATCGGAGCAGTCCCTGAAGTCCTTCCGAGCGACGAGATTTTTTCACAATAATCGGAGCGTTCTTAAGATTGTCGTTAGGGGTAAATCGGGTCTTCAATCGGCCTAATTATCCTGCCGTGTGAACCAGGCTTAACTCGTTGCGTGGCTTTCCAAATCGCAAAAACACATCTAAAATATCCCTGTACTTGTATTTTTTTCATAATTTCAGCACTTCCCAGAGATGGATCTAGTCTTTTCAATTTCAAATAAATGCCGGCACATCCTTCCCCCAGCGCTACAGCGTTTTGCCCAATATGTGGAATCAACTTTTTCTTCAATCTTTATCAATTCATCATCTTTCCAGGAGCTTGGAGTTTGAGATGGATAATGTATAGTTTTGCATGTGTCATTCATAGGATCACATTTTATTATCAACTGCCAATCTAATACATATATAAACCACAACATAAACAGCTGAATCTAAAATGCAGATGGCAGTGTCTTCATCACACATGGCCTGGATGAGCCTGGATGGTCTGTTTGGTCTCTCCATGATTTATAGCATAAATCAAATATCTACTGTATGTAACATCTATATTATTTGAACCAGGGTGTGGGTAATAATCCGGTAAATCATGTCATGTGTAAGCCTGAAGGTCAATGTTTCTCCTAGTACTGCTGGATTCTAACACTTGCTGAAGCTTTGCTCGGAATATGGCCTCCAGCATGACATCAGGAGACAAGGACCTCTGTTCCCTACGATTACACTTGTCTGGGCAAAGTCTAACTGAGTGCATCAAGACAAAATACTTGGGTCACTTCAAAATAGAGTGCTTGTGTGGGACGAGGGATATCAATTAGCAGTGTGGAATAATGTACGCCCAACAAACATTCTGGTAAGGAAATGTCACATGTGTTCAGACAGTGTGAAAATGCACACCTTTGTAAACAGCTCCACTGTGGCGTATATAAACGGACCGTCGGCACTTGATCATAAACGGAATTGGGACGAAACCGGAAGTAACAATCCTACTTTCGAATTAGTTTTAGACAAATAAGTCCTTAAGTGGTGACTGGTTAAGTTTTAGGCATCTGAGTAAGATGGTTAAGGTTAGGGTTAAGGTGGTCTGAGTAAGATGGTTAAGGTTAGGGTTAAGGTGGTCTGAGTAAGATGGTTAAGGTTAGGGTTAAGGTGGTCTGAGTAAGATGGTTAAGGTTAGGGTTAAGGTGGTCTGAGTAAGATGGTTAAGGTTAGGGTTAAGGTGGGTCTGAGTAAGATGGTTAAGGTTAGGGTTAAGGTGGTCTGAGTAAGATGGTTAAGGTTAGGGTTAAGGTTGTCTGAGTAAGATGGTTAAGGTTAGGGTTAAGGTTGTCTGAGTAAGATGGTTAAGGTTAGGGTTAAGGTGGTCTGAGTAAGATGGTTAAGGTTAGGGTTAAGGTGGGTCTGAGTAAGATGGTTAAGGTTAGGGTTAAGGTGGTCTGAGTAAGATGGTTAAGGTTAGGGTTAAGGTGGTCTGAGTAAGATGGTTAAGTTTAGGGTTAAGGTGGTCTGAGTAAGATGGTTAAGGTTAGGGTTAAGGTGGTCTGAGTAAGATGGTTAAGGTTAGGGTTAAGGTGGTCTGAGTAAGATGGTTAAGGTTAGGGTTAAGGTGGTCTGAGTAAGATGGTTAAGGTTAGGGTTAAGGTGGTCTGAGTAAGATGGTTAAGGTTAGGGTTAAGGTGGTCTGAGTAAGATGGTTAAGGTTAGGGTTAAGGTTGTCTGAGTAAGATGGTTAAGGTTAGGGTTAAGGTGGTCTGAGTAAGATGGTTAAGGTTAGGGTTAAGGTGGTCTGAGTAAGATGGTTAAGGTTAGGGTTAAGGTGGTCTGAGTAAGATGGTTAAGGTTAGGGTTAAGGTGGTCTGAGTAAGATGGTTAAGGTTAGGGTTAAGGTGGTCTGAGTAAGATGGTTAAGGTTAGGGTTAAGGTGGTCTGAGTAAGATGGTTAAGGTTAGGGTTAATGGTGGGTTGGGGTTATTTTATGGGAATGGCTAGTTAAGTTTAGGCATTAATACGTAGTTTGTCATATTTACTTCCGCTTCCGTCCCAATTCCATATATGATCTAGTGCTGACCATAAACGGACCCACTCTGCTTAAAGCCCGAAGTTTCCAATAATGCAGCTGCTTAAAAAGGCTAGGTCCAGATCATCGTACATTGTTAAATAGTATGTTTACTGTAATTCATTTATTTGCTATTATATTTATTCAAAATCCCAAATAACACCTACATTTTATCACAACAAAGTCAATATCCAGGCAAAACAACAACTTTTAGATTAACCCAAGAACCACAAAGTCTATTCTGAGGAAAGCACATTTAAAGCTAAATAATAATAATAATAGTAAATTGGTTTTATACATCGGTTTTTTAGACACTCAAAGACGCTTTAAATGTCATTAGTCTTTCACTCCAGTGCCCCAGGGCAGCTGTGTCCTGTAGCCACAGCTGCCCTGGGGCACACTGACAGAAGCGGGGCCACCAGTCTGTGCCATCAGCCCCTCCCACCACCACCAACCATTCACACACACACCAGACTCATTCTAGGCAATGGGGTGAAGTGTCTTGCCTAAGGACACAACAACAGCAGACATCAGTGGGAGTCGCTGGTGAAAGGCTCTACCAACTGAGCTACTGTCGCCCCAAAACCACAGCATATTGCGCTGAATAAATCCATCTTGTTTCTCTCTCTCTCCAAAACAGTTTGACTCTATCACACATTATCACATGGACATGAAATCCAAAATCCATTCTACAAGCGTCGATCCATGACGTCATAGTCTGAGCGGTGAGGAGCAATCTTTGTGTATATTTGGTGCCAAAAGTTTCTTACAAAAGAGTGGAGGGAGCCAACAACGACAACAATTGCATTTGATGAAAGAACTAAAAAGCAAGACATTCAAAAAAAAGACGATTTTGCATAATAATACGTCTCCTCTGATGTTTGTGTTCAATAAGTTTAAAAGAAAGTCATTCTTCTCAGCCTGAGGGGACATAGGGAGAGCAGACACACACACACACACACTTGTATACTCTTGGTAAGGCAGCGGGAGTGCAGATATGGGGGGCAGTGAGGCGTGGGCGGCTGCTGCTGGGACACTTTCCCCGGGCAAAGACAGGGAGGAAAGCAGGGACGTGATCAATGTTGAGGCATAAGAGGAGTGAAAGCATTGGAGGAGCGCCAACAAGAGCTTGATACATGGCTCAAAGTATTTTTCAGAGCAGCCGTGAAAGTCCGCAATGCAACAGCAGCAACGTCATCACAGTCATAACGTAATAATTGTGGTAATTTTCAAATGTGATGAAAACAATTGCAAAATAATTGGCTAATAATGTGTTAACTTGGAGGTGCCAATTATGTAATTTAATGATGATAACGTAAGAAGTTATTGTTATATGTTATTGGCTGGTTCAGTAGTTCATCCTAGTTGTTTGAATAGATATTAAAGTGATAGTCTGTAACTCTAAATGAATTACAAATTTTAAGAATTGTATTAAATTGACCTCCTGACCTTAAGTGTTGATATAAAATAAGTCATTTTATTCATTCTAATATTACAGTTAAGTCCCGCCTTCCCTTCTCTTAGCTATAGCTCAGAATCCACGATGCCGTCCACGTTAGCCAATCAGGTGATGCCAAGGGCTGTCAATCATCAGCGCTGATGCTCGTAGCTGCTCAGGCTCAGTTGGTTGTTTTCGCGGAGCCTCAGAATCAAGCCTCTATTGGGCTCTGAACCTATATCCATAATCATTTATATACTGAACCTATATCCATAATCATTTATATACTGAACCTATATCCATAATCAGATCCTCTGCAGATGTGTCCTATAATGTGCAATTCATGATAATAGCACTTCCTGGTTTGCCGCGACCGTTTTTTTGTGCATTAAAACATCATTTTTTTCATGAAAGCGTTAACAAATAATTCTGAAAACCTCCGTGCATGTGTATTAATAATGTATATGTGTAATGTGTTCTCTGATTAACATTTAAAAGTGTTACGGAAACGTAGGTGTAGACCAATCAGAAAGGAAGGGGGAGGAGCTTGCGTTGTTGTCTCTCTTTTTCCGACAAACTGCAGACAATC
Source organism: Knipowitschia caucasica (assembly GCA_964034765.1). Taxonomy (NCBI): domain Eukaryota; kingdom Metazoa; phylum Chordata; class Actinopteri; order Gobiiformes; family Gobiidae; genus Knipowitschia; species Knipowitschia caucasica. The sequence continues at coordinate 51,684,371 of OZ035824.1, read as the reverse complement.
ACTTTAAAGGTGACATCCTGGCTGTTAAAGGTGTGTCCACTCTCATGGCATGGTCTTTCAATTAATTATTCTGGTTTTATTTTGATATCTATTTGTGCTCTTGAGTTTTACTTCCTGTCCATCCCGTTGATTGTTTGCCCCGCCCTGATGTGTCACACCTGAGTCTCCCTGTGTACATTAAGGTTATAGCCACACGAAGACAAAACGCTTATAATTTCAGAAACTTTTTCTGTAAACACGGAGTTAGCTCAGTAAATGTGTGCGTCCATATGAATGTAGTCAATACGCCTGAAAACGCTGTGAAACTATGCCAGACCTGTTGGTGGCGCTGTGACGCAATGACGGGATCAAGCCCAAACTTCCGTGACGGGAACTGGGCATGCGCAGAATTTTGTAAACAGACAACATGGCGAGTGGGCGAGCTGGTACTACATTAGTATGGACGGACGATGAGGTTGAACTGTTGCTTCGGGTCGCACTGGATTACAAAACCAACAAGCTACATTGTTGTTGTCATTATTTTCTGAGTGCGGCGCATGCTGCTTTAACAAGAGGCGGGGCGATGACGCAAGCGTCTCAGATACATTGCGGAGAGGCAGTAACCACGGAGCGGCATATACGGAGTTTTGAAATCTTTCCACTCTGGGATCTACTTTCAAAAATGTTCGTTTACACCCCCCCAAAACGCCGGCCTCGTATTTTTGCGTTTAGGCCTGAGCTTGACTTCGTGTGGACAGGGCCTTAGACCCTGTGCTCTTCTTCTCTTGTTGTCGGCCCATTACTGTTTTTTCAGCATGTCTTGTCACTGGTTTTTACTTTTGGTTTTATTGTCTTGTTTCATTTATTCAATTATATAAAGTCCGTGTTTATCCGTTATCCGTGACACAAACTGGTCCACAAAGGGCAAGGTGGGGGTTTTCAGTCCAAAAGGAGAACGTCAGACCCCGCCCATTTTCTCATGTATTGAGGTTAGGCTGGGCAATATGGCAAAAAAGTAACAAAAAAAGTCATGTCAATATGCACAGCAACCAAGCCACCCCAGCGGGACAGGAGGTGGACGTTTTTATTCAGTTTACAGATATGAACGAGATGAAAGCCTGATAAACCCATAAACACTTCACAGGTCCAGGGTTGGAATATGAGCACAAGATATGATGTTATTTGACACTAGTTATGGTTCGTGGTTTACTGCCTTGTGTCTGCGCAGCTCACCATGTGTGTGTAAGGACACTAAATTGTTCATTTTTGGGATTAAACGTTGTTATTTATTGTGAGGAACAGATACTGCTTTAATGAGTTGCACTGAAATTATATTTATTTTACCACAAGAGGAATGTTTGTGCATTCTCTCCATGGCCTTGCACCAGAATATATCAGTGACATGTTAGTCCCACATGAACCAGCCCGGACTCTGAGGAGCACAGGGACTGGACTCCTGCTGGGACTCTGAGGAGCACAGGGACTGGACTCCTGCTGGGACTCTGAGGAGCACAGGGACTGGACTCCTGCTGGGACTCTGAGGAGCGCAGGGACTGGACTCCTGCTGGGACTCTGAGGAGCACAGGGACTGGACTCCTGCTGGGACTCTGAGGAGCACAGGGACTGGACTCCTGCTGGGACTCTGAGGAGCGCAGGGACTGGACTCCTGCTGGGACTCTGAGGAGCGCAGGGACTGGACTCCTGCTGGGACTCTGAGGAGCACAGGGACTGGACTCCTGCTGGGACTCTGAGGAGCACAGGGACTGGACTCCTGCTGGGACTCTGAGGAGCACAGGGACTGGACTCCTGTTAGTGCCCAGAGTCAGAACTAAACACGGGGAGGCAGCTTTTCAGATTCATGCTGCTAAAATCTGGAACAGTCTTCCTGAAGATGTGAGACAGGCCTCCTCTCTGACAATGTTTAAAACCAGGTTAAAGACAGTTCTGTTCAGCTGTGCTACAACTGAGGGATTTTATATTTTTATCATTCTTTTTAATGTACTGTGATTATTTATGATTTTAATGCTTTCTTATTTTGTTCAGCACTTTGAGTTGCCTTGAGTATGAATTATGCTATAGAAAAAAACTTGCCTTGCCTTGCGTACCTTGCTGATTCACTCGGTGCCCCACCTCCTCTACAGACACACAGTCTTGCTATATGTAAATATTCAGTGTCCAGTGCATCCTGCAGGACTCTCTGGGGTTTAAGGCGTTTAAAGATGCAGTCAGTGATTGTTTCCAGACGCATGTTTTAAATATTGTGAGAAAACGTCCCTAAACCCTAAAAGTAGTCAAGTAATCATGTGTTTTCTAATAGTGATGACCAGATGTCTATAGTCTCCAAAAATTCATAGAAAATATTTTGGAGCGGACCGATAAAAATAAACCAATGGGATTGCTTCATCCTAAACGAACCAATGGGATGCGTTTACCCCCTTCACCCTCTTCCTGTCCTCGCGAGTGTGCACCTGAGTTGTCGGATTTTCTAAAACTTAAAATGGCTGAACAGAAAATGCCAATTTCACGTTTGCCGCCAACTCTCCTTGTTGTGACAAAGAAAAGAAAATGCTGGATGTTTGGTTCGGTGGAGAGGGAGGGGAGGGGGGAGTGGCCTTGAGTTGGTGCTACGGCTAAGCTAACAACATCGCTTACTGCACCTTTAAGTAGTATACTTCTTCTGTATATATTATAAGATGTGAAATTGCTCTTGCTCTTATCTTGTTGTTGCTGTCCAATGACCAATGAAATAATGGTACACTTCATTAAACTAAATGCCCTCTGCCAAGTGGGCAGTTTAACAGAAGCTGCTCCACAGAACCCAAATGCTTCTTCAGGCTCCTCTCCAGCATCATTCTCTGCTAATAGAGCCATCACCAGTGTTCAGAAGTACTCACCCAAGTACTGTAGAAGACTGTCACTGAAAGAGAGAGCAATCTTTGGCAAGTAAGAGGAGAGAGGTGTGGGGTCAGAGAGTGTTTCAGCCTCTGTAAATGAGTGTGTGCACCAGTGCTAGTGTATTATACGTATATTGTTATCGTACATGGTATTGATATTGCTCTTGTTTGATATCGTTCTTGTACTTGAATTGTGTGTCCATTAATGGGGAAGGAAAGGGAATAACATTTGCATCATCCAAAACCAGATGTGTAGATATATATTGTGCAGGTTGGAAACAAATTCAATCCAAATACTTTCCGGTCTCTGCAAGGTCTGCATCCCATAAAATAGCCAGTACATTCATCCCATGCATACTTCTCACTCACTTCATCTCCCCAGTCTGAACTAATACCTATCACCTAATGCTGAAGCAGACTCTGTGGATATATTTGTGCAATGCTTCAAAACTAGGACAGTTTCTCTCAAACTATGAATCTGTTTGAGCCTAGGCGGCCGCCCAGTCGACTTCAAAGACTTATAATTGTAGAAGTATCCAACACGATCCTTCCACTTTGTGTCCGAGCAAATAAATGACATAGAAATAGATTGTGTCCATACCTCATGTTTGCCCTTCATTCTGCAAATTCGGATGTCGTTCTTGTTTGACTCCCATGTTCTTTTCTGAAAAATAAACAGTCACAATCACAGCCAAAACAAAAACGCAATATACAGTAGTTCAAAATAGTGCATTTACCTTACTGTAGAACATCTCATCTCCAGCAACGATGTCCAACTCCACTCGGAAAAGGTCGTCTCTGAGGGAACACATACGAAATGATATAAAGTCAAGTTACTGCGTGAATGATAGTAAGTCAGTAAGTAATGTTTATTTATATAGCGCATTTTACAGACCAAGGTACAGACCCAAAGCACTTTACAATGTTCAGAGTCAGATATTGTTCCAATCCTTCCACACACGGTGACGACAGAAGCGAGTCCAGAACACACTGGACCATCAGCTCCAACACCATCCATTCACTCTCTCATTTACATTCAGACCGATTGTGCATGTTTTTAGTGGTAGGGGAAACCGGAGCACCCGGAGGAAACCTACGCAGACACGGGGAGAACATGCAAACTCCACTCAGAAAGGCCCTTTTCCGACCGGGATTCAAACCCAGGACCTTCTTGGTGAGAAGCGAGAGCGCTATCCACTCAGCCACCAGCAGAAGTTAAATACTAAAAACACTGCTTTATATCCATTTTACTAGATTTTCTGAACATAGACATTTATTTTCTTCCCTCTCAAATTACAAGTTTAATTTACTTTAATAAGTTGCTTCTAATATTTAAGAAGTGAAATTACCTTCCTCTAGATGTTGACCTAAATCTACCATGATACCATCCAGAGAAACTGCAGAACTTTTGTTTTAGAAGTCAGAAAACGGAATGACCACGACAAAGTATTTGGACAGAACGATAAGGGGCACATTATATACCAGAAGTTCTAAATATTATTGTGAATGAACAACTCTGTATAAATAAACTCTGCAATGTTTAAATTTTATTGATTTTAATATTTTCTCATCATTATTATTCCACATCCGCTGTTTCTCCACTTCTTTACGTCAATAAAATCAATACATTCATTAAACAATATTAAAACACTGGACTAATCACTAGTAACAGAATAAGAAAACACCAACAATGCGGCACGGTGGCTGAGTGAATAGCACTCTCGCCTCTCAGCAAGAAGGTCCTGGGTTCGAATCCCGGTCGGACCATGGCTTTTCTGAGTGAAGTTTGTATGTTGTGTCTGTGTAGGTTTCCTCCAGGTGCTCCAGTTTCCCCTACCACTAAAAATATGTCCAATAGTTCTGGCATGCGCCTCCTGTACTGGCCCTGCTCCCATCTCTGTGTGGAGTGAGAGACAAATGCCCAAAAAATAACAATTGTAAACCGCTTTGAGACTCAGATCTGCAGAGAAAAGGCGGTATATAAATAAAGATTACTTACTACTACAAAGCTTGCAAACAAAGAATATAAAAAATAATGCAATTGTTACTGGACATTATGCACTAACATTGCACTAAAAAACAGTTTGCGAATGCAGCTACTGAAATTATTTACAACATATTTATAAAAGACATACAATTATTATACTGCAGAAAAACAGGAATGCATTTGTATGAGCTCTTATGATCATAATATTGTTCCACTCTTTGACACAAACACAGTAAGTCATATTTAGAACACGAAAGTCAAACACGAAAAGTCATATTTAGAAACGAGGTGGCCAATGTGGTTATACGCCACTATCTATTGACTTGCCCGTAACCTTTCCAAACGCGCATATTAAATCTAATTATTTCGCCATAATGAGATTGCACTGGGTGAGATTTGATATTTTTAACAATATCTGCTATTCCTGCTGATACTTGTATATTCTGTCTGCATCGTGCCTTCTCGAGTTTCCCCTCTGCTTCTTGCCTCTCCTCATTAAACTTGTCTTGCTGCATTGAATTTGCTGCAGGGCCTGAATTTCACTTATCTGTCCCGTTTCAAAAGCTCCCAAATTGAATTAATGCGTGATTAAATCGGCTTGTTTTACCGATGCTCTGACTCCCACAAGCTGCGTACTGTACATAATCCTGGCTGTACGTACGCATTCATAATTCCCCAAACAGACTGCATAAGTAGGGGCTATGTTTTGCAGTAGCCTTGTCTCTTCCCGAGTTCTGTTAAAAGACGTCGTGGATGGAGAGCCGATCAGAGCCCTCGCAGCTCCAGGGATGGATCGAAAAGTCGGGCTTCATCTCAAAGGTTGCAAGGACTAATCTGTAAATCTGCCATAGCCGCGGTATTACTGTGGTATCGACCGCCATTTCAAAGTCTGCTTTTCGGCTTCATATTTCTTCCTTTTAAAGTATCATTAAAGATCATGTCAGCAACTTCAAAAAGAATTTGGAGGATGTATATTTCTGACCATGGGATCCTTATGTACAGTTAGTACTTTTCAACACTAGTATGTTTAAAATAGCGCCTCCCCTTGGGCAGAAGTGGGATCAGAAAGATTTATTGGAGGAGAATAAATAAAACAATAACAAGGAGCCTGAGGGATGTGGAATCATTTTGACCAATCAGAGGTTGCGGAGGTGAACATGGGCGGGTCTAACCAGTGTGTTGTGTGTTGTTGTAGTCTCTAATTGTTATGCTTTTCATTGCAGAATACAATATAAAAAAAACAAAAAGTATAAATTTATATATTCAACATTTAAAAAGGAGTAGGTAGAAGTACATCTTTTGTTTCCTACCCTTTTTTGCATTTATACTTTCTTTCAGTATTACAAATGATTGACCTCAATTTACAGTCAAAACTTACATAAAAAGCAGATATTGCTCTTAATTATAATTAACACTCATTATCATAAATAGTCATCTTTTAAAAGCACAAAAAACACGAGTGAGGAAGTAGGATATTGTTGTCAGTATCATTTCTACCTCATTGTTTTGTTATGAATTAAGGGTGAAGAGAGACTTTAATCAAACTCTACAGTTGGAGCACCTCCTCCTTCAGATTTATGAAGCTTAAGCGGAAATTCAGAGTGGAAGACCTGAGAACCCAGCTCTGAGCGCTCCCAAACAGGAGCACTCAGTTCTCCTGCCGTCGCCCACAGCAACAGCATCTGTCAATCACACTCAGCTGCCTAACACCCCGCGCTAATCCTCTCTTGCAGTATTAGGCACTGCCCGCATCAGCTTCATATCACGCAGAAGATTCAGATTCAGTTTATTTGCCATTTGCAGTAAAAAAACCACATTGGAATACATTAGCAAAAGAGCAAAAGAAGCTCCATCCAAGGCCCCGGGGGATTTCATCTCATAATCTCTTTCCCCTTCTGCAATGGTGCAGTGCTCTGCCGGGGTCTAAGCTCCAAATCCCAACCACATTCTGTTCAGGACAATAAATGTAATCTTGAAAATATTGTCTTTAGTGTCATATGTGTAATTCATGCTGTGTCAGATTACCTGCTAACCAACATACAATTCTAACCATGTTTTGCCATGTTCCAGTCTCTCCAGATTGAATTGACTGAAGAGGTTTTTTTTTCTGTGAATCCTCTTGTACCACTCCTGCCTTACAGGTGGTACAGCAAACAGCTTATTGTTGGTTGGCAGTGATGTTTTTTGAAGCTCTGAGTGGTCCTGCAAGCATTTCTCTAACCACAACGGGAGCAGGTAGAATGGAGTTTTCCTTAGGCACAATTCATAATTCATATTTGTGTCCCATTTTCTCTGGTCACACAACAACAGCCAAAATCAGCCGCATTCGTCCGGAGCGACCATTTTACAAAGGTCAAGTGATCACCAAACACTCAGATGAACAAAACAGCCCAGAATATCTCATCAGCGCCGTTCATTGTATCTGTTTGATGTCATTACCGCCACAGAAACAGGATTTGAAGATGCCTCTACAACAGCAGAGAAGAGGGAATTATTTACAAGTCTCTGCCTGATCCCCCGCCGCCTGCTGGATGTTTTAAAGATGCATGACCAGAGCGTGTACGTTTTTTTTATGTTGTTGGAGTTTGCTGCATTGCCAAAAGGTTAGAATTCAGGCGAGACTGAAAAACAAAGCTTTTAGACAGGGGCAAATGCAGAAGATTAATATGTTTGTACTGACTAGACTTATGGATGCTACTTTGGAGGATGTTTGAGATTATAGTGATTTTGATTTCACAAAGAAAAATATCATTTTGGACTTGAGGTGTCCAATTAATCAATGTTTGCTCAATAAACAAAAATAACTGCACACAAGAAGACCAACACAGTAATGGTTCTGATGCTCTGAAAAAGAATGATTAATTGCTTAAAATGTGAGACTAATCTGATATATTTCATTTCTTGGAGAGTGACATATGCAAAGCTTTTGCTGATATTATTATTAGATATATTTGTTGTATAGTCAAATTCTCTGTTTTTTTTTTTACAAGCTGTGAGCCATAATTATCAACATTATAACAAATAAAGGCACTTGATTTATGAGTCTGTCAAATATTAGTTTTGCACTAGCCTGGTCTTATCCATCCGTACTCTCCGCTCAGTCATCATTTCACTGCATGTAACGTCTGGGTCTGGTTCCTGTGTTTGCGATTACAATCGGTTGAATTTCGACCGACCAATCAGAGAGCGCGGAGTGTTGTAGTTAGTTGTGGGTGACGTCAAGAGTTTGCGTAAAACGGGAAGGTTGTAGTTTAGCAATGGCGAAAAATGCGATAGTAAAGTAATCCGGTCTGGTTCTATCAAGAAACTGAAGCCGGAGCAATAGGAATGTTTAGCGAATGAAATTGCAAAAAATTGTGCCGCTACTCCCCACGGGCTCCGTTAGCGGCAAAGGAGATGGCTAAAGCTAGGCTAAATGCTAAATGCTAACAACTCACTCGGGCTCATTACATACGTCACGGTAAACTCAGATCCAATGGTTTCAATCTGCAAAAGGAGTTAACCCCTCCCACCTGTTCACGGAGTCAATGCAGCACCTCCAGACCTTAGTATGAAATGTAATCTGTACTATGGTGTGGTACGACCAGGCTAGTTTCACATTGTAAGTTGAAACAGAAGTATCCATGTTCTGAATGACCACGTTCAACTTTGTAAATGGCTTTGGCTCTGTTTTTATATGTTCATGTTGTAGAATTCTATTTCCATCGGGGGCAGGAGCCAATACAACTAAAAGCATTATATTTGTGAGAACTTTAAGTAAGTATTTCACAAACCACAGGTCACACAAAGCGCTTCACAATTTTGGTTGCAGTATTTTCCAACCACTCCACACCCGGTGAGACGCAGAACACTCGGGTGCAGCAAAGCCTCTGACCTTCACCTCGGTTTCTCATTTCATTCACACATGTTTTTAGTGGTAGTGAAAACAGGAGCACACGAAGAAAAGGTAGGCAGGCACGAGGAGAACATGCAAACTCTGCACAGAAAGGCCCTGTCTGGAGGTGGAAACAAACCCAGGACCTTCTAGCTCAAAAAGGCTGTGCCACGTCCGATTATTATGAGACAATGTTTACATCTTGAGTTGATTTGTTGACTTTGTGACAGTTTTCTCTAAACCTTTGACAAATAGTTTTCCTTAGTCACATAAAATAAATTAAAAAAAGATAAAAACAATAAAAAATAAAAATAATAGTAATAATTATAAAAAAAATATATAAAATAAATATACACAAAAAACAAATACAAAATGTAAAAAAAAAATAAAATAAAAAAAAATATATATATATATATAATGTTTCACACACTTGTATACATACATGTAGACACACGTAAACTTTTTTTATTTTCTAAAAAATCCTAAATACAAAAGTAAGGACATAAACTTTTTTTTTTTAATCATCCTGGATCCTCAAACTTTTCCCAATCCAGATGGAGATGCACTCGACCCCACCACTTTACATCAATACAACTTATTACCTATTAAAGCATGTATATATAGGGAGAGAGAGTTATTATTATTTTTGACCTGAAGCTAATTCAACGTCAACACCACCCGAAGCAAATCCATCACCTTCCTTTAATCTCCCTCTTGACCAAACTATGAACTTCCCTCTGCCGTCCAGCTAAGACTTCAGGCCGTGACCCTTTAAGCCGCCAACTTTTTCTTACTTAGTGGTTACGGTCTTCCATTCTATCTGAGCTGTGGTTTTAAGCAGAAAAAGTGGAAAATTCTGCTCTGGAATGAAGCGAAAATGACAGGTTTGGAGCTGACCACCGACTTACAGTGGCATTTCTGCTGACAAAGGAGACTGCTGCGGCGCATCAGTGAAGGGGATGGAGATGTGTCTGAATATGAGCCAGGCTAGCCCATTTTAATGGTTCATTCTGGGCTCGTGTGTAAAAATCAAACAGCCGACACACAAAATGGGAGTCCTTTATGCAGCGCCGTGTTTTCGCCTGATTGGCTGTATAATTTAAAAGACATCTGTTACAATGGAAAATGAATATTCTACATGCCGATGCATTTACACATGGCTTTGTCTGGTTTTCATATAAGTATTCTTCACATGTGCAAATTCTAAAAGCAGGCCGCAAAAGTGTTCCAAAATTTTTAGTTAGTTAGTTAGTTAGTTTATTTTTTTCTTCGGTCAATATGTACACCCGACCTCGGGTCACACGGATACAGAGCTCACATTTACTTTTTACAACAAGAAAATAAAAATAAAATGAAAAAAAAGAACCAAAATGTGTCCATAAAGGACCTTGTGCGAAACAATACCTGACCGAAAGGGTTTAGGCTGAAGTCGAAACTTATACTGCCTAACCCCTAATACAATGTGAAAATACGTCCAAAGATGACAAATTATACAGTTTATCATATACTAACGACGGCAACATGAAGCACCAAAAACTTGCACTTGAACAAATCAAAATTTGTTATACATGATCAAAATTGTAAATGACACAACATACAATTTCTCATATACCAACGATGGTAACATGAGGCACCAAAAAATTGCACTTCAACAAATCAAAATAATGTTATACATGATCAAAATTATAGGTGACACAATATACAGATTCTCATATACCAACGATGGTAACATGAAGCACAAAACATGAACTCCCATAAACACGAGTTATTAAGCATAGTCCAATTCAATTGTCCTATACTTCTCCATAATATTTGACTTATACTTTTTTTTGAATGTTTTAATAGTTCTTGAGCCCTTAAGTTGAACAGATAGACTGTTCCATAGATCAACTCCTTTGACTGATACACATCTCCTCTTAGTATTACTCTTTGCTCTGGGTTTCTGAAGCAGATCAGTTCCTCTGAGGCTGTAGCTACATTCTCTAGTATGGAACATCTTTTGTAAACAGTGAGGAAGCATGAAGTTGTGAGCCTTGTATAACACAGCTGCAGTGTAAACATCAACAAGATCATACAATTTTAGAATATTATGTCTAATAAATAGTGGATTTGTTGGGGCAAGGTATTCGGCATGACTGATCACTCTGATGGCTTTCTTTTGTAAGATAAAGATAGGTTTTATATTAGTTTTGTAGGTATTCCCCCATAATTCCACACAGTAGCTGAGGTATGGAAGGATGAGGGAATTGTACAGTATATATAAAGCATTTTGATTTACAGAAGTTTTAATTTTACACAGTATAGCAATGAGTTTAGAAATTTTAGTCTTTAGAGTGTTTATATGCACTTTCCAGTTTAACTTATGATCAATATTGATTCCTAAAAACTTTGTTTCATACACCCTTTCAATGTCTACCTCCCCAATACTGATTTTACATGGGGTCTTTATTATTTCCCTTTTTTTAAAGATAATATATTTAGTTTTATGCAGATTTATGGAAAGTTTGTTTACATCAAACCATGTTTTTAATATCTTGAGTTCACTTCCTACTGTATTTAGAAGCAGCCCAAGATCTTTTCCCGAACAATACAGACTAGTATCATCAGCAAATAAGATGCATCGTGATTTATTAAGAACTTCACAGATTTCATTTATGTACAAAGTAAATAATTTGGGTCCTAATACGGAGCCCTGAGGAACACCGTGGGTTATTTTTGCTTCCATTGAGCTGATATTATTGATTTTGACATACTGACTTCTATCACTTGAATAACTTTTTAGCCAAGTGTGCGCTAAGCCCCGAACCCCATACCTTTCCAATTTATTTAAAAGCAATGAATGATCTATTGTGTCAAAAGCCTTGCTTAGGTCTATGAAGACTCCAACAGCATACTCACTGTTCTCAAAAGATGTAGCTATGTTTTCCACTAGTTCCATGACAGCCATTGAGGTGGACCTATTGGATCTGAAACCGTACTGATGTTCACTCAACAGGTTATACTTGTCTACAAAACAATCAAGTCGTTTGACGAATAGTTTTTCCAGTATTTTTGAAAACTGTGAGAGTATAGAGATTGGTCTATAATTTGTTAACTGCTGCCTGTCACCGTGTTTAAATATGGGTATAACTTTGGCAGTTTTCATTTTACTTGGAAAAATACCCGTTAGAAACGACTGATTACATATATACACAAGAGGCTTGACAATATAATTACTGATCTCTTTCACTAGAAACATGTCCATGTCAGATCCATCTGTTGATCTTTTAGCACTAAAGGAATTTACAATTTCAATAATTTCTCTCTCACTGACGCTTCCAATGAAAAGTGAATTTGCATTATTTGTTGTAATTCTTTCATCAATTTCATTCACATTGTTTGGTCTCACAATTTCATTGGCTAACTTCGGCCCAACACTGACAAAGAAGCTGTTAAATGCATTTACAATATCCTTTTTTTCACTGATAACTGAATCATTTACTGTAAAATAATTTGGATATTCTTCCTTTTTTTCCCCGTTTCTGATAATGCCATTCAATACCTTCCAGGTACCTTTGATATTACGCTTGTTCTGCTCCAAAACATTGTAATAGTATGCTTTTTTATTAGATCTTATTATTTGAGTTAATTTATTTTTATACGTTTTGTACCTTTCTTCAGTTTGTTTAGTCCTCTGCTTTAAATGTGCTCTGTAAAGTTTTTGCTTTCTTTTACAAGCCTTAACTATGCCCTTGGTAAACCATGGCTTATCCTGGTTGTTTTTGATTTTACTATAGCATTTCATACGTGGACAGTGCTGGTCATACAGTTGTATTAATGTACGTAGGAAGGCATTGTATGCTCCATCCGGGTCTGGAGTTGCATACACTTCTTCCCATGTTTGGCTACTTAGGTCGCCCTTGAGAGCGGCCATAGCTTCAGGTGTGCGGTGTCTTATAAATTGGATGTCCTTTATTTTGGTTATGTTCTTTTGTAATTGTTTGAAGATGCTAAAGATTGGCAGATGGCCAGTGATATCATTGATAAGTACTCCAGCTGTAATTCGATTTGTTAACTGATTAGTAAATATATTGTCTATTAGTGTCGACGTGTCCGTGGTAATTCTGGTTGGCTGATTAATAAGGGGGAAAAGAGTGTTGCTGTACATAGTATTAATAAAGTCTGAGGTTTTTATGTTTTTCTGAGAGTCAAGAAGATTGATATTAAAGTCACCACACACAATATGGACCTTGTTTGAATTACTCATACTAAAGAGGGTGTCAATATTCTTGTTGAAATTATCTAGACATGATCCGGGTGTTCTGTACACACAACTAACTACAATATTTTTTGACCTTTCTACAATAATTTCACATGTTATACATTCCAAAACATCATCAATAGTGGTTGACTTACCACCGATCTTTTCACATCTCAGGTCCGTATCTATGTAAAGTTCACGATATTATATAAATCCTAAATATTTGTTTTTCTATTAACTCATTGACTGCCAGCCGTTTTGGATGATTTCACTGTTTTTCAAGACCCACAGAATATTGTATAACTATGTAAAATATGAAACCAGATTCTGAAAGACTGATTTGTCTACTTTCATCAGCAAAAATAAGTTTGTTTCTTGCTAGTTTTGTTGTCTTGTAATCCTCCGTCGAATAGAGGGAAGTTTGACAGAAATCACTCAGACCCAGTAAATACATATCTGTTGCTTATACAATTTGACCTCCTAGACAACTGAAACTTTTGTCTAGTACAGAATGTAACTACTCATTCCATACTTTTTTCTTCTGACTTTGGATTACTGAAAAGGGTAAATCAAACTGCCCTTTTCAGTAAAAAATCTTCACAGTGGATTTCCCCATTGCATGTTGCCAGAACCCTCTCTCCATCTCCGCATGTGGCCTCCTTCACCACAGTGTAATGAAGCTTTTAGCATGGCAACGCGCTAAGGCACCTGCCACATGGTTAATACGCTGATTTCTTTCATTTAGACGGGACGGGAAGAGGACGGCGAGAGGTGACTTCACACGACGAGGTTTAGCCGAGCTTGCAGTCCTCTATGCTAATGCCGGCGGCTTTAAGGATGAATGTGGACGTCTTATCAGCCCGTGCACGCTTATACCTGCCACCCCACACATACTTATTTAGACATTTTTCATTTTAAAGTCTCCTGTTGCTCAGTATATACAGTGTGCTGCAATCACATTCTGCCTGACAGGGATAGGCATAACTAATATTAGCTACTTATGTCAAGCTGTATATTTTTTTCGTTGCCTAATATACAGCTAGACATGATGTTAACTACTGTGGTTTTACTGGGACTGTTTGGCTGCTACTTTGGTATCAGCTTACCTCGGCTTTTTATTGCCTTTTAAACCAGGCAAAGGCCCCATCACTGTAACCCTAGAATTCCTTTGGATAGAATCAGTTAAACTAAGAGACTTTGCAAAACATTTTAGAGGTTGTATTGAAGCAAGAATTAAAAAATTAAAATGATTGAAGATGATATAACCAAATTGCTTTAGACCCAGGAATGGATTTTATTTAATAGTTCCATATTTTAAACCCCGGCTTTAACTGTAAAGATAGACGTAGTTTCTCGCTCTCAAATTAGAAAGAGTCTTGTTGCTGGAGCACTTAAAGCTGGGGTACCAAACTTATATTTTCTATAATTATATTTTCCATCTGTTCTGGATTTAAAGTTGGCGTACGTACCTTTCAGATCACCTGAAATGGAATTCAAAATACATACAATTTTTTCATATAGTTCCAGTTTGGTTTTATCACTAGTTTTCACATAACCTGGTTTTAAACATTGTCAGAGAAGAGGCCTGTCTCACATCTTCAGGAAGATTGCTCCAGATTTTAGCAGCATGAATCTGAAAAGCAGCCTCCCCATGTTTAGTTCTGACTCTGGGCACTAACAGGAGTCCAGTCCCTGTGCTCATCAGAGTCCCAGCAGGAGTCCAGTCCCTGTGCTCCTCAGAGTCCCAGCAGTAGTAGGCCAATCCCTGTGCTCCTCAGAGCCCCAGCAGGAGTCCAGTCCCTGTGCTCCTCAGAGTCCCAGCAGGAGTCCAGTCCCTGTGCTCCTCAGAGTCCCAGCAGGAGTCCAGTCCCTGTGCTCCTCAGAGTCCCAGCAGGAGTCCAGTCCCTGGGCTCCTCAGAGTCCCAGCAGGAGTCCAGTCCCTGTGCTCCTCAGAGTCCCAGCAGGAGTCCAGTCCCTGTGCTCCTCAGAGTCCCAGCAGGAGTCCAGTCCCTGTGCTCCTCAGAGTCCGGGCCGGTTCATATGGGACTAACATGTCACTAATGTATATATACTGTATATTTGCAAGACTCTTTCTGTTGACACAAACAAAATGTATCATAACAGTAAGTTAGGTACTCCAGCTTTAACAGTGAGAATAATCGGAACGTGGGATTCTCTTTTAGTTCCAGAGTATCCCACGTTCCGTCCTGACTTAGCCCGCAGACACATACATTGAACAGTAGCCCTTTTCTATAAGCTCTTCCATTATGTGCCTAAATGTGCTTAAACAGACCAGCTCAGCGCAGACAGAGCGGCTACAAGCTTGCAACACATTTTGATATATTTACCAGTGAGTGTCTTTAGTCCGGCTAGACCAGCTGGGGGCCGGCCGGGGTCATTTCCTGCACCACGTTGGCGTCGCTTATTGAAAACCACTTCTACAGCCTGCAAATAACCACTCCCATATGTGACTATGTCCGATTTTGTAACCGTGTTTCAAGCTAAATTAATTTTCGCTTGTGCACGGGCAGTAAATCCCGCGAGCGTGTCTTTTGTTAGCGCAGTCTGGTTGGGGCTGGCTCCCGGGTGCCTGCGGGGGAGAAGCGCCGGGGTCTGGAGATCGTAAAGCTGTGGCAGGGGGCGAGGAGGGGCTGCCCTGCTCTGGCCTGAAGCTGACCACCACCAGCCGGGCTGCCAGACTCAAATGCACTAGGACCCATGTGGAGCGCAGACTACAGACATGATGTGGCTCCTAAAAAGGTACAGGAGGAAATAGACACATTGTTGCATTCATTCCAAAGAGCTTAGAATTTATAATTGTGTTGGAGGCAGCTGAAAACTACTTCCTGGTAATTATCAGTTATACGTTTCAAAAGTCAGGTTCTAATTTAGTTACTTAGTGTAGAGGTAATTTCTTTTTTCATTCTTAGTAAGTAAGTAAACTTTATTTATATAGCGCCCCTCACAGACCAGGGTCACAAAGCGCTTCACATAGTATAAAAACAGACATATAAATTAGACATACAAATTTTTAAAGGGCAAGACAACCATGTAAAAGAATACAGCAAGACAAACTTACGCAAAAGCCTGAACAAATAAATGGGTTTTAAGTTGACTTTTGAAGCACTCAACAGACTCATTAGAACGCAGAGAGAGCGGGAGAACGTTCCAAAGCTTGGGAGCAACAGCCTGGAAGGACCTGTCTCCTCTGGTCTTGAAGCGAGTGCGTGGAACCATCAGGAGGTTCTAATCCACAGACCTCAGAGCCCTGGCTGGGGTGTAAGGCTGGATCAGGTCACTGATGTAAGACGGGGCCTGACCGTGCAAAGCTCTGAAGGTTAAAACCAGAATTTTAAAATGTATCCTGTAGGACACTGGCAGCCAATGAAGAGCTTTCAGGACAGGGGTGATGTGCTCCTCCTGCTGGTGCGGGTCAGAATTCTCGCTGCAGAGTTCTGCACTAACTGCAGGCGAGACAGTTCTTTCTTATTTAAACATGAAAACAGAGCATTACAATATTCTAAACGCGAAGACACAAATGCATGAATAATCACCTCCAAATCATTCTGTGAAACCATTTACCTGACTTTGGAGATTCTCCTCAGCTGAAAAAAGCAGTTCCTGGTCAGCTGTTTACAGTGCTGCACTAACGACATGTCCTTATCAAAAATAACACCTACGTTTCTGAGGCTCAGTTAACTGACTGGCCTAAGTCACCTAAGCCCTGGTTTATCCCTGGGATGTGGTCATCAGGGGCAATCACCAGAGTTTCTGTTTTGTCAGCGTTGAGCTGCAAAGTGTTGTCACTCAGCCATTGTTTTATCTCGACCAAACAATGAACCAAGGAGTTTAGCCTCTGGAGCTCGGTAGGCTTGAAAGAGCAGTATAGCTGGATGTCATCAGCAAAAATGTGGAACGAGATTCCAGGAAATCTCCGGACAATCTTTCCCAAGGGGGTCAAGTACAACAGGAAAAGTAGCGGACCCAAAACGGAACCTTGGGGGACACCACACAACAAATCTGCTGACTCAGAACATATCTGGTTTGCTGCGACACTAAAACTGCGTCCAGATAAGTACGAAGCAAACCATTTAAGCACTGACCCCGACAGTCCCACTCCATCCCTCAGTCTTCGCAGGAGGATCTGGTGGTCGACGGTGTCGAACGCCACGGACAGATCCAGAAGAACCAGAACAGTGCACTCTCCAGAATCTGCTGCCATCATAATATCACTGGACACTTTCAGTAAGGCCGTCTCCGTGGAATGGTGTCGGCGAAAACCAGACTGAAATGTCTCGTGGATGTCATTTTGATCCAGAAAAGCTGAGAGCTGTTCAGACACTACCTTCTCTAGGATCTTGGACAAGAGTGGAAGTTTAGAGATCGGCCGAAAATTATTTAGATCAGTTGGATCTAAGCCTGTCTTCTTTAGTAACGCTCCACTGTGGCATGTTTAAATGCTTTAGGAAACACGCCTGTGGAAAGGGAGAGGTTAGTAAGTAGTAAGTAATGTTTATTTATATACCGCCTTTCACAGACAAGGGTCACAAACCAGTTTACAATTGTTATTATTTTTTTGGGCACTTGCCCTCTCACTCCACACAGAGATGGGAGCGGGGTCGCCGAACAGGAGGCGCATGCCAGAACTATTGTACATATTTTTAGTGGTAGGGGAAACCGGAGTACCCGGAGGAAACCTACGCAGACACGGGGAGAACATGCAAACTCCACTCAGAAAGGCCCTGGTCCGACCTGGATTCGAACCCAGGACCTTCTTGCTGAGAGGCGAGAGTGCTATCCACTCAGCCACCGTGCCGCCCTTTATTAGGTTAATCATTTTGATAACCCAGGGGCCAATTACATCAAACACTTTCACAAAGAGTCTTGATGGAATGATGTCAGATGGACAAGAGGAGGGTTTCATCTTGGTCACCAGTGCAGAGATATCAGCAAGTGTCACCGACTTGAAAGAGGACCACAGGCTGGAGACCGGCTCAGTAACAGCAAGAGAACCACTCAAAACGGGAATTTTGTCCATAAAAAACCTCAAAAATGCGTTGCTGTCAGCTTCACAAGTGACAGGGGCAGTTGGGACAGCCGGACAAACAAGAGAATTTATCGTGTCAAACAGAACTTTGGGGGTTTTCTTGTTTACAGTTACCAGTTGACGAATAAAGTCAGATCTGGCATTTTCAACCATTTCATTGTATGAGGCCATAAGGTCTCTAAGATGGAGTCTGTGCACCTCCAGGTTGGTTGATTTCCACAAACGTTCAGTCCTGCGACATAGCCTCTTTAGACTTAGAGTATTTTCATTTGTCCAAGGGCAGGCTTTTTCCTGTGTTGACAAACTAATTTTAATAGGGGCCACACAGTTCAAGATACTAGTACAATGATTACTAAACAAATGCACGAAGTTGTCCACATCGAGGCAGTCTGTAAACAACAGAGGATCAAACATGGAGGAAAAATTGTCTGCAGTATTAGCGGATACAATACGCCTCTGAGACCTAACTATAGCTGGCTTAGGCTCAGGGCTAAAGTGCAGATCAAATGAAACAAGATAATGATCACACCGGTGAAATGTCCAGGCCAAGCGTAAAAACAAGATCTAAAATGTGACCTTTTTGGTGCGTGGACACAGAAACATGTTGCTCAAAGTTAAAAGCCTCAGTCAAAGCAAAGGAAGGTTTCTCACCCATCATCTGTACTTCTTAGCAAGTTTTCCCGACGTTTCGTCCTCAACCTGGGGACTTCTCCAGGGAAAGCCGGTGTAAACACGGAAGTGCGTGGACACGATGGGAGCCAGTACTGACCACTGCTCCAGCGCTGAGAAGGCTCCAGGACACCCACTGCGGTCTGTGCGGGCAGCGGCGTCACACAGGAGAGCCGCAGCCGCCCCACTGTGGCACCTGGTGTTCCCAGAGGTTAAGTGTCTTGCCCAAGGACACAACGACAGCAGACAGTGGGAGTCGATGGTGAAAGTCAGGCTCGAACCCACGACCCTCTGGTTCAAAGGTCAATGCTCTACCAACTGAGCTACTGTCGCCCTATTGTGTTATTCCACCAAAACATGTCAAAATATAAAATTACAATATTAAAAACATAATCAAACTATGTCCTGCACACTTTAAAGGTGTTGTTCTGAAGAAAAAGTCAGTTTCTCTTTAAACTGTGAAGAAGCTGCGACTGTTTTAAAGCTAGCGCCGGTCAGACTGGGCCCCACGGCTTCATGATGGGATGTAATGAAGTCACATCCCTGAGGCCCCTGTCCATTGGTCTAAATACTCTCCTCCTGCAAATACATTCTGGTGATGGTTACGCCGAAGGAGAGAAACTGATTTAATTATAATACCTGTGGAAAATAATCATACTACAGGGAACTACAATGATATTAAACATTTGAAGTTGCATTTTAGTTCATCATTGATCAAAGCTCAGACAATATTCTGGTTATTTCTGCATGCGTAAAAGTCAAACATAGCGTTTTAATAATGCATTTTGATATAATTTAGGGATATAACAGATATTGGTATCAGCCGGTACTGTTCATAACATCATGCATCGCTTTAGACTGGTATTTAAATATTTGCAGAGCAGAACCAGTACTTTATTAACGCCATAACAGCCAAAATTATCAGTACTGGTCTTATTCAAAACAGCTTTATCAAAAACTGTTACAATCCATAATTTTCCTTTTTGCTCCTACTGGACTAACCTGGTCGTACCACACCATAGTACAAATTACATTTCGTTCTAAGGTCTGGATTTGCTCCGTTGACTCCGTTAACAGGTGGGAGGGGTTAACTCCTTTTGCAGATTGAAACGATTGGATCTGAGTTTACCGTGACATATGTAATGAGCCCGAGCAGTTAGCATTTAGCATTTAGCCTAGCTTTAGCCGTCTCCTTTGCCGCAAACAGAGCCCATGGGGAGTAGTGCCACAATTTTTTCCAGCGATTACATTTGCTAAACATTCCTCTTGCTCCGGCTTCAATTTCTTGATAGAACCAGACCGGATTACTTTACTAACGCATTCTTCACCATTACCAAACTACGAGCATCCCGTTCGACGCAAACAACTAACTACAACACTCTCCTTCCGCGCTCTCTGATTGGTCGGTCGAAATTCAACCGATTGTATTCGCTAACACAGGGACCAGACCCAGACGTTACATGCAGTAAGATCATGATTGAGCGGCGTGTACGGATGGATAAGACCAGGCTAATACTGGACAAATGCACAAACAAAATTCCACCAAAAATTAAGCATAACATTCATAACACACAAACACGTGCACACACCGTTGCTGCGTGTGCGTAACGTATAAACAACATAACAAACACATATGAATTATTAACCCGGTGTGATTGGCGTGCATTCCTGGGTTCAGCTATGATTCATCGCGCGGTTGATATTCCGCGGCTCGTGTTGGTCCGAGGCAGTTCCAACATTTATCACTTTTATGGAGTCGTGTTGTTTTGGGGGCTTGTGTTATTCTTATGCAAGCTTAAGTCGAGCCGAGGTATACGACTGGAGAAAAACCGAAAACATCTGGTCCAGAGAGTGGGACAGTGTTTACTCTGGCCACTCACCTGCAGAGGAGTGTGAGGCGGCTTTAGGGTCTCAGCTCTAACTCACAAAGATTATTCTCTCTCCGTAAAAAAACATATGACTTCTGCAGCGTACTCGGTTAAAGCTGACAGTGGATACATGTGGACGGGTTCATGCAAAGTTGTTCGGCGGTTAATTTTGTTATGAGTCAGCTGTGATTTGAGACAGAAAAAGGGTATTTTCAGTAGAGGTCGAACGATATGGGTTTGCTGAGTACATGGAGTAATGTACAGAAAGAGAAACATGTCTAGATTAAAGGAAACGTGTGAATAAAACATGTAAAATGTCATTTAATTTCGAGAATTTACATTGAAAACTTGAAAACAGTGGTCGCTCTCGGTCTCTCTGAGTGTGTCTCTCTCTCGGTCTCTCTGAGTGTGTGTGTCTCTCTCTCGGTCTCTCTCTGAGTGTGTCTCTCTCTCGGCCTCTCTCGGTCTCTCTCGGTCTCTCTCGGTCTCTCTCGGTCTCTCTGAGTGTGTCTCTCTCTGTCTCTCTCGGTCTCTCTGAGTGTGTGTGTCTCTCTCTCGGTCTCTCTCTGAGTGTGTCTCTCTCTCTGTCTCTCTCGGTCTCTCTGAGTGTGTGTGTCTCTCTCTCGGTCTCTCTCGGTCTCTCTGTGTGTGTGTGTCTCTCTCTCGGTCTCTCTCGGTCTCTCTGAGTGTGTGTGTCTCTCTCTCGGTCTCTCTCGGTCTCTCTGAGTGTGTCTCTCTCTCGGTCTCTCTGAGTGTGTGTGTCTCTCTCTCGGTCTCTCTGAGTGTGTGTGTCTCTCTCTCTGTCTCTCTCACGGTCTCTCTGAGTGTGTGTGTCTCTCTCTCTGTCTCTCTCACGGTCTCTCTGAGTGTGTGTGTCTCTCTCTCGGTCTCTCTCTGTCTCTTTGAGTGTGTCTCTCTCTCGGTCTCTCTCAGCCTCTCTGAGTGTGTCTCTCTCTCGGTCTCTCTGAGTGTGTGTGTCTCTCTCTCTGTCTCTCTCTTCTCTCTGAGTGTGTGTGTGTCTCTCTCTCGGTCTCTCTGAGTGTGTCTCTCTCTCGGTCTCTCTGAGTGTGTGTGTCTCTCTCTCGGTCTCTCTGAGTGTGTGTGTCTCTCTCTCGGTCTCTCTCGGTCTCTCTGAGTGTGTCTCTCTCTCGGTCTCTCTGAGTGTGTGTGTCTCTCTCTCGGTCTCTCTCGGTCTCTCTGAGTGTGTCTCTCTCTCGGTCTCTCTGAGTGTGTGTGTCTCTCTCTCGGTCTCTCTGAGTGTGTGTATCTCTCGCTCGGTCTCTCTCGGTCTCTCTGAGTGTGTCTCTCTCTCGGTCTCTCTGAGTGTGTGTGTCTCTCTCTCGGTCTCTCTGAGTGTGTCTCTCTCGCGGTCTCTCTGAGTGTGTGTGTCTCTCTCTCGGTCTCTCTGAGTGTATCTATCTCTCGGTCTCTCTCTCGGTCTCTCTGAGTGTGTCTCTCTCTCTCTCTCTCTCCCTGAGTGTGTGTCTCTCTCTCTTTCTGAGTGTGTGTCTCTCTCTCTCTCTCTGAGTGTGTGTGTGTCTCTCTCTCTCTCTGAGTGTGTCTCTCTCTCTCTCTCTGAGTGTGTCTCTCTCTCTCTCTCTCTGAGTGTGTGTCTCTCTCTGAGTGTGTGTCTCTCTCTCTCTCTGAGTGTGTGTGTCTCTCTCTCTCTGAGTGTGTGTCTCTCTCTCTCTCTCTCTCTCTTGCTCTATCTCTCCCTCTCTCTCTCTGAGTGTCTCTCTCTCTCTCTCTCTCTCTCTGAGTGTGTCTCTCTCTCTCTCTCTCTGAGTGTGTGTGTGTCTCTCTCTCTCTGGGTGTGTCTCTCTCTCTCTCTCTCTCTGAGTGTGTGTGTCTCTCTCTCTCTCTCTCTCTGAGTGTGTGTGTGTCTCTCTCTCTCTCTCTCTCTCTGAGTGTGTGTCTCTCTCTCTCTCTCGAACAGTCTTTCTGAAAATGTGAGACAAGATTCTACTCTAACAAAGTTCAAACACAGGTTTAACTGCATATGACTCAGATAAGGTAATTTGCACTTACTGAGATTATGATGTTATTTTGTTTTATCATGTTTCCTTTATTGTTTGGTAAAAAAAACAAAAAAAAACACTGGTTCACTTGTTCTTGTATTAGTACTGTGCCATACTAATAAATAGGTCGAAGGTTTCTCACCTGGCCCCGATGTAGAGTGTGCGGTTGATCTGCAGAACTCTCTGGATGTGCAGAGGCTCCTGTCTCAGCCAGGTCCTGTGGGGACGTCCCAGAAACACAGGGTACCTCCGGACCACTGAAACACACACACACACACACACACACACACACACACACACACACACACACGATTACTACAAGACAAACTATGCAGTCTTTTATCTTTGTCATAGATTGAACAAAAAAAAGGGCAACACAAAAAAAAAGTTTAGACATCAGCCCCCTGAGAATTGATGATCATGGCATCCTATATTTTAGAACGTGAAATTGTTTTAAGTCGGAGATACAACTTTGGCAATTTTTTTAGAAAGTAGGCAAGTACTTTATTTACAACGCACATTTTTACGACGGGGATTGGAACCCAGGAGCTTCTACAGCGTGCTTCTCATGCTATGTATCCTCCAACAACATCAGATACAGCAGCTATAACCCTGAGTATAACATGACAGTGTATCTATACTCAGAAGAACACTAGTTTTGGCTGCATCAGAGAACTACCACGGTCTCCCTCAGTGCGGTGTCCTCTGCTGCTGGATCTTACAGTGTATGCATGGCTTTTGACAGCTGCAGTAGTGCTCAGGCCTAGGATTTTGATATCTCCACAGTCGTGAGTTCAGTGTATACGCTAAATTCCAGACACTAATTTGTAGGCAACATGTGACAGGCTGCATCCTAACCCTGCTCCCTATCCCAAACAAGGAACACGTTTATTGAGAGCAATTTTGAGATATTATATTGGTATGGGTTTTTTGACCGTGTTGAAATTTTTTTTTTTCAATGGCTCATTTTTATCTGTGTTTTATCTCGCCACAAACACAGGTTGCATGAGGCAAGACTGGACTGGCCTTTGGGCGTACCGGAGTACCGCAATAAATTCGCCACTGCAAGAAACAATCCGCGTTTCCTCCCAAAGTGCAACTAAACTCAACAAATTAAAGCTGGGGTACCTACATTTTCTCTTGGATAAACAGTTTGTTGTGAACAAATCAAACCGTTTTAATGACAGGCAGACATTATGCATTTCAGACTTCTTTGGAAGTGTCCCGTTCTCATCCCTGTAACAAACAATAGTATAAATAACTGTTAAAAAAAAAAAAAAGGGCAAAAATCCTCGGATGGTTTTTTGGTCCCAGTCCAGCCCTGGCAGGAGGAATAGAACTCTTCACTGCTGGTTTGACTTGATGTTTTAAATGTCTGTGCGTCTGTTCCAAGAACCCACTGATGGGACTAAAATCCCTGGGGTCCCTGGACCTTAAGTCCCCAGTCTGCCGTTGGGAGTTGCCGCTTCTGTGACAGCCCTCGAGATGGCTGTTTCGGGCGATTCAAATAAAACTGATTGGGAATGACATGGAACAACGGTGGGAACTAGTAGAGCAAAATAAACATTATCAAGCTTATTTTTTACAACGACAAATTCCTAAAAAGAGAAAGTGCAGAGCGTGTGACAGCCCAAACGTTGACGGTAAAACCTTCACTCACTCAAAACACGGCTGCTCGGCTTGTTACGCTGTCATTTTGTAAGTAGTGTCCGCTGTGTGACGCATGTGTGCAGTAGTTTTATAACCTTTGCCTGAGCCACACGTAAGCAATGGCCAAGAAAACAGTTTGATTTTGTCTAAATGAGCTTTATGAGTGCTTCCACAGTACACGCCTCTGCAAAAAGACTAGTCTGCACAAAGGGTCAAATGCCCAGTTGTTTTCACATACAGTAGCAGCTCACGTCGCTGGGATCTGCTGCGGTAGAAATGAGGTTATTGTTTGTGGGGATTCAACGGAAGTTTGAAAACAGGAGCAACTGGAGAAGTTTGGGGATATGTTATATTTAGATACAGCCAAAAGTTCCTGATATTAGCATGAACGAAGCTAAAAACCAGATTGCAAAGCTGGAACAATGTTGTAACGGTTCAGACCAGACATTTGCATAATGATTCCCTTTGTGTGATATTACTGGTTATTTTTCAGCTCATCCAGGGTAAGTCCTGTTCCCCTTAAGTGCTTGACTTGCCGGCAATAAAATAAATTGAAAAACAAAGGTGTCGAGGTCTTTGCTCCTCTCACACATCCGATTTTTTTTTTTTTTTTGGCTTTTATAAATCACGAAATGAGGACAGCTCTCGGTCTGTGCCCTTGACTGAGGCGTGAGTGAATTTGCATCAAACTCTCTATAATCCTTTAATGCTTTTTTTCCACATTTATTCATATTCACAGAAAACTCAACATGTTTTAAGGCTCGGTGCGATAATGGCTGCTCACGCTATCTATTCCTCAACAAGTGTGGCTGTAGAAGGAATGTTTCATCAACGGCAAGAAAGAGCCAGTGAATGTGAGCTGATAGGAGGGTGGTCCTTTTCGTTTTCGGTCTGAAAAAGCTGATTTTAAGATGTGACAGAGGCCAAAAAAACATGCATGTGAAAACTAGAGATAGAACTAAAGTGTTTTGAGAGCCAGGAAGGACCCAAACCCAAACCCTCATGAGATGGCTTATAATCAAATACTTGTCCTGCCTTAAAACTTGAAATAAATACCAAATCTTCAAACAATTGCTCCGTACTTTCTTTACTTTCTTATTTGGTGTGGTGTGGTGTGTGTGTGAGTGAGAGAGAGAGGGGGGGGTGAGAGAGAGGGAGAGGAAGAGGGAGGGAGAGAGACAGAGACAGAGAGAGAGGGGGGGGGGAGGGGGAGAGACAAAGAGGTAGAGAGAGAAGGAGAGAGAGGGAGATAGGGAGAGAGAGAGAGAGGGAGGGAGAGAAGGAGAGAGAGAGAGAAGGAGAGGTAGGGAGAGGGAGAGAGAGAAGGAGAGGGAGGGAGAGAAGGAGAGAGAGAGAGGAGAGGTAGGGAGAGAAGGAGAGAGAGAGAGAGAAGGAGAGGGAGGGAGAGAAGGAGAGAGAGAGAGAAGGAGAGGTAGGGAGAGGGAGAGAGAGAAGGAGAGGGAGGGAGAGAAGGAGAGAGAGAGAGGAGAGGTAGGGAGAGAAGGAGAGAGAGAGAGAAGGAGGGAGGGAGGGAGAGAAGGAGAGAGAGAGAGAAGGAGAGGTAGGGAGAGGGAGAGAGAGAAGGAGAGGGAGGGAGAGAAGGAGAGAGAGAGAGGAGAGGTAGGGAGAGGTAGGGAGAGGTAGGGAGAGGGAGGGAGAGAGAGAAGGAGAGGGAGGGAGAGAGAGAGAGAGAAGGAGAGGGAGGGAGAGAGAGAGAGAGAGA
This sequence comes from Knipowitschia caucasica, assembly GCA_964034765.1. Classification (NCBI taxonomy): domain Eukaryota; kingdom Metazoa; phylum Chordata; class Actinopteri; order Gobiiformes; family Gobiidae; genus Knipowitschia; species Knipowitschia caucasica. Next base: position 51,658,422 of record OZ035824.1, on the reverse strand, counting down.
GGAGAGGGAGGGAGAGGGATGGAGAGGGAGGGAGAGGGAGGGAGAGGGAAGGAGAGGGAGGGAGAGGGAGGGAGAGGGAAGGAGAGGGAGGGAGAGAGAGGGAGAGGGAGGGAGAGAGAGAGAGAGAGGAGAGGTAGGGAGAGGGAGGGAGAGGGAGAGAGAGGGAGAGGGAGGGAGAGAGAGAGAGAAGGAGAGGTAGGGAGAGGGAGAGAGAGAGGGAGAGAGAGAGGGAGAGGGAGGGAGAGAGGGAGAGAGAGAAGGAGAGATAGAGAGAGAGAAGGAGAGGTAGGGAGAGGGAGAGAGAGAGGGACAGAGAGAGGGAGGGAGAGAGGGAGAGAGAGAAGGAGAGGTAGGGAGAGGGAGAGAGAGAGGGAGAGAGAGAGGGAGAGGGAGGGAGAGAAGGAAAGGGAGGGAGAGAGAGAGAAGGAGAGGTAGGGAGAGAGAGGGAGAGAGAGGGAGGGAGAGAGAGAGAGAAGGAGAGGTAGGGAGAGGGAGGGAGAGAGAGAGAGAAGGAGAGGTAGGGAGAGAAGGAGAGAGAGAGAGAGAGAGAAGGAGAGGTAGGGAGAGGGAGAGAGAGAGGGAGAGGGAGGGAGAGAGGGGGAGAGAGAGAAGGAGAGGTAGGGAGAGGGAGAGGGAGGGAGAGAGGGAGGGAGAGAAGGAGAGGTAAGGAGAGGGAGGGAGAGAAGGAGAGGGAGGGAGAGGGAGAGGGAGGGAGAGAAGGAAAGGGAGGGAGAGAAGGAGAGGGAGGGAGAGAAGGAAAGGGAGGGAGAGAAGGAGAGGTAAGGAGAGGGAGGGAGAGAAGGAGAGGGAGGGAGAGGGAGAGGGAGGGAGAGAAGGAAAGGGAGGGAAAGAAGGAGAGGGAGGGAGAGAAGGAGAGAGAGAGAGAGAGAAGGAGAGGGAGGGAGAGAAGGAGAGGGAGGGAGAGAAAGAGAGGAAGAGAGCAAAGGAGAGAGAGAGAGAAGGAGAGAGAGGGAGAGAGCAGACCTTCCTGCTTTGGGCTGTAGTGGATAGAACAGCATCGCTGCTGGAGTGGTTAGCACTCTCGCCTCTCAGCAAGAAGGTCCGGGGTTCGAATCCCGGTCGGACCAGGGCCTTTCTGAGTGGAGTTTGCATGTTCTCCCCGTGTCTGCGTAGGTTTCCTCCGGGTGCTCCGGTTTCCCCTACCACTAAAAACATGTACAATAGTTCTGGCATGTGCCTCCTGTTCGGCGACCCCGCTCCCATCTCTGTGTGGAGTGAGAGACAAATGCCCAAAAATAACAATTGTAAACCGCTTTGAGACTCAGATCTGTGAAAGGCGGTATATAAATAAACATTACTTACTTACTAGAAGGAGAGGGAGACACACTGTCTGTGTGTGTGTGTGCGCAGAACCACTGTTTTCAACATGAATTCTTAAACCATAACCACAGTATTGAGTCCATTACACACACGTCGGCCTGTGTGAGTCTACAGTCAGTGTCTGATGGTCGGTGTCGCTGTAGCTGTAGCGGCCGTGACTCTGTGTGGACTGTGCTGTGTTTTCGCAGCGCTGAGACGGACCAGAGGCTCTGAAGTCTTCTGGGAAACTTTCAAGTCGAGTGTTATTGAGCCGCCATCGATCAGGCCGGGTCTCAGCTGGAGATGTGGAGCCCGGCAGTCTGAGAGGGTCCCGGGACGTCAATGCATCAGCGCCTGTCCACGCTTGCACTGTGGTCCCCCATCGAGGGGCCCAGCGGTCAGCCCCAGTGACCCCAGCAGCTCACCTCCTGACCTCTCCACTGCTCGGGGCTATTTCTATGTGCTATATACAGACGTGGCACAAGTACATACCGCTCGAGGCTAAATTAACTAGTTTTCACATTTGCCCTCACTCAGCAAATGTATGTGAAAGAACCTTCTATCCATCCTTTTCCCCTTTATCCATTTTTGGGTCGGGGTGATTGCCCAATTCACAGAGCGCCAGCCCCTCACTGATCCTCCTGCAGGCGGGGGGTCCACAGGAGGATGGCTGCTCTGTCAGTCAGAGCATAGCCTCGATCTTTCAGCGGGGGCTTCAGGCAAAATGGGGGTATGTGTCTTGCCCGAGGACACAAAGACAGCAGACATCAGTGTAAGTAATCTTTATTTGTAGTAGTAGTAGTAAGTAATGTTTATTTATATACCGCCTTTTCACTGCACATCGGAGTCTCAAAGCGGTTTACAATTGTTATTTTTGGGAGCGGGGCCAGTACAGGAGGCGCATGCTAGAACTATTGGACATATTTTTAGTGGTAGGGGAAACCGGAGCACCCGGAGGAAACCTACGCAGACACGGGGAGAACATGCAAACTCCACTCAGAAAGGCCCTGGTCCAACCGGGATTCGAACCCAGGACCTTCTTGCTGAGAGGCGAGAGTGCTATCCACTCAGCCACCGTGCCGCCCAGTGGGAGTTAGTGAAGAATGTCTTGAAGTGGACTCGAACCCACAACCTTCAGGCTCAAAGCAGTTGTCAAAGCAGGAGAAATATGTTTGGTATCACTCGTTTTCACTCACATTGTTGGCCTCTATTTTGCTTTTTGAAACAGAAGAAGAGATGACCGCTCTCAGCCACTCAGCTCTCAGCCCAAAGTGTCCCAAATAGTGACTCACAGGGCTCTTTCTTACCTTTGTTCACAACATTTTACTTTTACAAGACTTTTTCTGTTATCCCAGCTTTCATCTTTATCTGAATCGCACATTTGATAAACAAAACCTTTCCAAAGTGCTGCATGTTAAAAGAATCACTCAAACATGTTTAAATAATCCAAATAAAATATGTTAAAGTGGAAAATATATGAATTGATTAGACAAAGAAATAAATCAATAACATTACAATAACAAAATTATACACAAAAAGCTCTATAACCATTGTCATTTCTGTATGCAGCGCAACACAATACATATTTGATTGAAAAAACAATTATAAAAACACAAAAGCACTGTTAAAACCATAAAAAATAAAAAAGTTGCTTCTAAGCCGAGACGTGAATCTCTCCTCAGAAAGGTGTTTTTAGGCTTTTTTCGAGTTTTTTATGTCACTTTTAGCCATTGCTTATGCTGCATGTTGTCTCCATACTCATCATCACCGGACTCAAGTCGCTCCTTCCCCCTGCTCAAAACATCTCCCCCAACAGTGACGGCCACACAGTCACCCCCTCCCCCTCTGTACGCAACCTCGGCGTTATTATGGACTCCTCCCTCTCTCAATCCTCTGCTGAAATACTGGTTCATGCCTTCATCACCTCCAGACTGGACCACTGCAACAGCCTCCTCTTCGGTCTCCCCTCCACTCGTCTTCAAAAACTACAATACATCCAGAACTCCGGCGCCCGCCTTCTCACCCCCTCGCCCCCCCCCCCCCCCCCTCCCCAGAGACCACATCACCCCCTGTCCTCAAACAACTCCACTGGCTCCCTGTTTTCCATACCGCATCCAATACAAGGTCCTCCTCCTCCTCATCTACAACTCCCTCCATAAAATTATACTTACACACAGCGGCAGACCCCCCCATGTCTGGACATCAAACCTGCCACAGACCACCACTCACTTCTCACCCATGGGGGGGGGGGGGAGAGGTGCTCAGGCTTACCTTCAGACGGGACGAAGTTGAGGGGCCCCGGCTCCTCTGGGAACACCGTGCTGGCGGACCGGAGCAGCCAACACAGCGCTAAGTACAAGCGGACGGGAGGGGCAGCGGTCGCCATGGCAACAGAACCTGGGAATCTGCAGCGAAAACAGAGAGGGATACACTGTGAGCGGGTGCTAAATGAGGCGAGAGAGAAAAAAGCAGCGCGGCGCACGTACAGACGCAGACAGACAGACAGACAGACAGGCTCAATCACCGACTGCTATTCCCCCAAAACAGCCCATGTCGTCCCGGGACACCTCCTCCTCCTCCTCCTCTCCTTGGCCGGCGTGAGGAGGGATAAATAGGGCGCTTGTGGAAGGATTAAGTCATCAAGAGAAAGGCAGAAGTGTCCCGAGAGATGACACAGTGACACAGCAAAACCACATGAAACCTCCCCGCAGCCCAGGCACATCTGAAAGACATGTGAGGAGGAGACGGGGAACCACAGCGAGAAGTTTGAGAAATATTATGTGTGTGCGTCTGAGAGGAACTGGGAACATGAGCTTCTATAGACTTAAAAATGCTGAGAAGAGGTTTTGTGATTTGCAAACAAAAAGCAAAACAATCCACAAATCAGTTTCTCTTGATGAAATATGTTTTTGTCGATTTGTCAGATTAGTCCACTCAATTTTACCACTCAGGTCTGATGATGACGGTGCAGAGAGAAAAGCCCCTCACTGATCCTCCTGCAGGTAAGTAAGTAATCTTTTATTTATATACCGCCTTTTCACTGCAGATCTGAGTCTCGAAGCAGTTTACAATTGTTAATTTTGGGCATTTGTCCCTCACTCCACACAGAGACGGGAGCGGGGCCAGAACAGGAAGCACATGCCAGAACTGTTGGACATATTTTTAGTGGTAGGGGAAACCGGAGTACCCGGAGGAAACCTACGCAGACACGGGGAGAACATGCAAACTCCACTCAGAAAGGCCTTGGTCCGACCGGGATTCGAACCCAGGACCTTCTTGCTGAGAGGCGAGAGTGCTATCCACTCAGCCACCGTGCCGCCCAATCTCAGTATTCAGGTGCTGAGTCCACAGGAGCTGTCCACAGGGCTTCAGGCAAAGTGGGGTTAAGTGTCTTGCCCAAGGACACAACGACAGCAGTCATCAGTGGGAGTCGTGAAGAAGGTCTTACGATGGACTCGAACCCACGACCTTCAGGCTCAAAGGCCAATGCTCTACCAACTGAGCCACTGTTGCCCCTTGATATAAATGTTTAATTCTATATGGTGGTATGGTTTATAGAGGTTAGAACTAAACATTTTCTGAAAGGTGAGGGATATTTGCTCCATTTGTTGCTTTTTAAAGTGGAACTCTCTTGAAGTTGTCTTTTTTTTAAATGAAATGTACAGGATATAGAAAAACGAAACGCATATAATCTGTATAACTAAAACAATAATATCAAGCTCCACTTTCCTCAGCTGTAGTCACCTCCAATCTCCAGCGGCTAATGGCAAGAATAACACCTGCAGATTAATTGCATTTAAATTGAAATGGCTAATTGAGTGCTGCAATTTGGAAATGGCAAAGGCAATTATTACTCACCAAGGCTGCTCTGTTATAGGCACTGTTATAGAGACCTTCAGAAACCGCTTCTGAAATACATGTCATTCTTCAATTCATTTTCTCCTTCACAAAGCCCAAAGCAAGAGTAATTCTTCTTCCATTTCTCAAATCTAATAAATGCTTGTATTCTTACTTGTATTCTTATACTAAGCCAGACCTGAGTTGTGCAACACATTTTGACAGTGAATATAAATAATGAAAAAGATCAGATGACTCTTTTGGAATGAGAAGATAATGCTTCCGCCAACAACATGACCATATACTTTTTCCATTGACAAATCATCAAAATAAAATCAAGAAATATTTCCCAGAATTCAAGTGATGTATTCTTTAATCTCCTTTTATATTTGCAAAGACCTTAGATAATTGCTGTCTTTCTGATTTACTGGATGCAACCACCATTTTGATTGCGATTCATCATGCGGTCCTATTTTTTTATGTAGATTAGTATTATTATATGATTTCTTTCATTTATTCTAAATCTGAGCTTGTTGTGCGACAGCTGCCTGCGGTACACCCAACAGCACAAAGTCAATGACACGTGGATGTGTGAAAGTAGCATGCTCCTTTTCGCACGGCTTCACACTGCGTGCATCTGGAGCTGCGGAAAACCACCAGCAGCTTTGAATAAAGAAATCCAATCTCAGTATTCAAATGTGAGAAGTTGCAATTTCTGCTCGACTGAAAAAACAGCAGCGGCGTGTTTTGTGCGTGCAGTTCCGAGTCCTCACCACATAGTTTTCAAGGCAAAGCACTCGGCTGGCACCTGTTCAACCACACATGGTGCCAATGCAATGCATGCTGGAACCAGTTTGGGCGGGTCTTGGCTCAAAAGTGGCCAAAATGACGTGCGCTGACATGCTGCAATACCACCCCGGGCCTGTGGGGGTGGACCCGGAATAAGAATTAGCCAATGCTAACATATAGCATCTTCTTTCTAGAATGTTCGATAGTTTAACTTTGCTCCGTTTGAGAAACTACAGGAAGAAAACACAGGAAGTAAAGCCCAGTCAGAAGCGCACGGCATTGTGGGGGATGTAGGCAGAGGCTTCTCGACCTATCACAGCCGAGTATGAACCGCAAAACCTTTTGGGAAATGCAAAAACAACAACAACTGCACCATGCCTAGCGTCCATGGATCTATAGCTCGTGTTTCAATGCCGTGTCAATGGTTCTAGCTTAGGTAGAGGCAGTGGACACGGAGACCTGATGCATGCGGCGAGAGATAAACTTTGTCCTCCGTACGGCTATCAGAGAGCGGCCGCACAGAGCCGTCATGGAGGACACAAAACAGAAGATGAACCAGGACTAAACCAGTCCTGTTCCCCCATGCCGGTAAACAAGGGCTGCTAACATGTGTTAGCCGACACGACAAACGTATTTATTTAGGTTTAAAGACCTTATGACGGGTTTGATTTATTTAGAAATACAGTTTTAATACCATTTTATATTAGAAGAGAACTACTAAAGGTTTCAAAATCAGTTGTTGTTTTTTTTGTCTGAACCGCCCAAATCGAAATAACCCCATAGCAACGCCCTTAGAGACGAAAAAACTTCACAGCCCTTGGTGACGTCAGAGCGGGTACGTTTCAACGCTGTAAGTTGTTTACAATTTGGTATTCGTTCTTTTTTCGCGGATATTCAAGATGACAAGGCCGTGTACAGAGAGTCTGACATAAATACTAGATTTTAACTCTTTGTTGTCACTGAGATAGTCCAGTGGTTGTGTCGATGAACTGCCAATCCAGATACTTGGGTTCAACCTCAGACGCTTTTTCACTCTCAAAACGGCAATTTATGTGTAGTGAGCAATTGTCACCTGTAGAGGGCAGTATTGTGTTGGGCATCAGTGGAGAGAAGAGAGAAAAGGCAGTCCTGTGGCATAGATCCATGGTTTTCAATGCATGGGCGTTACCCGCTGTGACGTCACACACAGGTTAGAGAGCATAGACAACTTAAATTCATGAAAAACACGTTCTTTTTATAAAATATAGGATTTTTTTTTTCACTCTTTCAGATTGACATTGTCATGCAATTTTGATATCCACTATTTTTTTTTTTAAAACCCGTCATAAGGTCTTTAAAAACATAAACAAAAAGACAATCAATATATATCGTTATCGACCGATATGAATAACTTATATTGTGATATATAAGTTATTCATATATATATATAAGTTGGGCGGCACGGTGGCTGAGTGGATAGCACTCTCGCCTCTCAGCAAGAAGGTCCTGGGTTCGAATCCCGGTCGGACCAGGGCCTTTCTGAGTGGAGTTTGCATGTTCTCCCCGTGTCTGCGTAGGTTTCCTCCGGGTACTCTGGTTTCCCCTACCACTAAAAATATGTAAAATAGTTCTGGCATGCGCCTCCTGTACTGGTGACCCTGCTCCCAAAAAAATAACAATTGTAAACCGCTTTGAGACTCAGCTCTGCAGTGAAAAGGCGGTATATAAATAATTACTTACTTACTTACTTACTTACTATATAGTTTTCAGCCATATCGCCCAGCCCTAACTTATTGTACAACTTAATAAGGAAAAGAGCAGCGGGTTCAGCTTCACTCTAGTTACACGGCTTGTTACGCTGTCATTATGCAAAGTATTGTGTGTGTGACTTAGTATGACATGTAAGGGGCCTTTTGAAATGAACGTTTAAAAGCCTTTGTTCACAGTGTTCTCACTAAACAAACCTGGGAGATAAAAGTAACAAGGTTTTTAATCCAAATTCTTATGTTTTCTGCGCAGTGGGAATGAGTCTAAAGTATACAGAGCTTTACTCAACGCATGTGTCAGTGCCGGAATTCCCTAATATTAGCCTGGATGTAGACTAAAACAACTCCAGGTCTTATTTCCATGTAAGTACACATAAGTAACATGGAGAAAGCTCATATGTACATGTTGGATTGAGGCGGTTATAAGTGTCTAAATCCCATTATAGGAGCATTTGAATCTTCAATCTTTCTTGAACGTTTGCATCAAAGCCCAAGCATACCACGCTATAATCTTGCATTCATTTTTTACATTTAACCTTTTCCTGCTTGTGCTCATACTGCATGCCTTCAGCCTGGCCCCGGCGGCACGTTCCTCACTACAAGCCACACAGCGCCCACAGCAGCCCGGGGCGAACACTGAGGATTAGTGTCTCCTCGTGGGCTGTATGTCCCAGTAAAACACCGCCCTAATAAAACACTTGTACATGCATGAAGCCTTCTGGACGAACTTGCTCTACACATTTGTCATAATGATTTTACGGCATGCACATTTGGCTCTTGAATGTGCTCTCGGAGTTGTACAGCTCAGGGTGCCTTATTCGACTAATGGAATGCGTTTGACATTTATTTTCTACATTATTAATAGCAGCAACAATGGCGTCTGTGATTACATGTGAAGCTCTTCTGATCTCCTTATCTCACAGGCCATCTCCGCGTCCCGTGACCAGCTTTCGTCCGCGGTCGACCCTCTCCCCTTCACCTCGTGTAATTGTGGATCATGGGTGCGGCGTAATTAGCGGCTTTTTTTTTCCAGAGCTGCATGTGGGGAATCTGGGAAATGTGGTAAAGATGGGAGATCCTGATAAGGTTATGACCAGGGCCGCATTAAAGCACACGGTGGACAATGGCAGCTTGTGCTCTTCACAGGACATGGGGAGGACAGGAAGTGGCCATATAAGGAACATGCTATATGAAAGACTCATGCTTCGTCACGAGCTTTCATCATGAGTTCCTGGCAGCACTCTCAAGCACTTCCTTTTTTCTAAACAACAACACTGTTTCATATCCTGAGTTCAATTCTCTTGTTGGAATGAAAAGAATTTCCGCTCATCTGTCACAAGGAAATTTGACATTTTTCCTCTGGTTTTTTTTAACCAAAGCAATGGTGAATACTTTAGTTTGCGTATTGGACTACATTTTGCGTTGAGTCTAATCTAAGCATTATGGCTGCGCTAAGCTTTCCATCCTTTCATAAGATTAAATGTTTTCTTAAAGCATAGTTTATAAACACTAAAATGCTAAATGGTCACAATTATATAACGTTGACACCAGTGTGGGCGGGTCCCGGGTCAAAAGTGGCCAAAATGACGTGCGCTGACATGCTGCAATACCACCCCAGGCCAGAGGGGGTGGACCCAGAATAAGAATTAGCCAATGCTAACATATAGCATCTTCTTACTTCTGGAAAACGTCTTTACAGGATGGTCCAAAAGTTGTCTCTTGGCCCAAAGCTCCGTTCCACATGTGCTTTTTTCACATTTTCCAGCCCCCGCGGCCCTTTTGAATCACTCCTTGAAAGCCCAATTTTTGGCCCATTAGTTTGAACGGCGGAGATAACCGTGACTACCGTTAATATATACAGTCTATGGTTCACACAAACACAAAAAAGTTGAACCAGTCGATCTGATCACTCAACCAACTACGTTAATGTGGTAGTTTTGTCACAGAACTCAATTTCAAACCTTATTTTGACACTATAAAAATGGCCGCAGTAACTGTATATAAATGCACTTTTGGGACAATTGACTTTAACATATCAATTGTTGCCCTGATTTAAACAGGCAACAATACAAACAAAATACAACACAAATATTTCTGACTGTTTATCCTTTTGACAGCCCCATTATTGTGAGAAGCAGGACTGGAACTGGCACCAGCTCCGAGGACTCACACTGTACCCACTGAGCTGCCACTTGACTTCTGCTCTGCTCTTTGTCCTGGGAACAGTCCAGACACTTGTTCATGGGTCCGTTTCCTCCACACATCAGCTCTGTCCACGGCTGTTGTAAGAGGCTAATTCCCCTTACAACAGCGATCACTAATCACGGAGCTTTAAAACAGGGGAGCTGCCACTTCCTCTTGCAGCACATGTGAAAGGGCCGTAAGAGCGAGCACTGATCGATGAGACTGAAGGCTTTGGGACGGCTCGGGCCTTCACCACAAACACACAGGGCTGACAATGGCTTTGGACACACCTTAGACCGCATTACGATTCATACACTAAAACCTCTGCTTTAGTGTGGTGAGTGATCAGGCTGAATTAAAAGCACAGTATGTTAAATGCACTCTCACCGTCTGATATTGGAATGTAACTTAAGTTATCATTTTGGTAAATCATATGTGGCTATGTGCTGAATGCTCTGTATTGTAATTCACTTTAGCTTCAGGAAGACTCCGGGAGGTCTGGGGAGCTCATATGTTAAGTGTCTTTTGTTGTGTTGGTTTCTTCCTTTCCCATCTGCATACGAAGGTGTGTCTTGTTCTACCAAAAGGGGTTTGTAGACTGTGAATCTTCAGACTTGTCCTGAGAGAGGCTGGGTCTGTGTCCTGAGAGAGGCTGGGGTCTGTGTCCTGAGAGAGGCTGGGTCTGTGTCCTGAGAGAGGCTAGGGTCTGTGTCCTGAGAGAGGCTGGGTCTGTGTCCTGAGAGAGGCTAGGGTCTGTGTCCTGAGAGAGGCTGGGGTCTGTGTCCTGAGAGAGGCTGGGTCTGTGTCCTGAGAGGCTGGGTCTGTGTCCTGAGAGAGGCTGGGGTCTGTGTCCTGAGAGAGGCTGGGTCTGTGTCCCTGAGAGAGGCTGGGTCTGTGTCCAGAGAGAGGCTGGGTCTGTGTCCTGAGAGAGGCTGGGTCTGTGTCCTGAGAGAGGCTGGGGTCTGTGAGAGAGGCTGGGGTCTGTGTCCTGAGAGAGGCTGGGTCTGTGTCCTGAGAGAGGCTGGGTCTGTGTCCAGAGAGAGGCTGGGTCTGTGTCCTGAGAGAGGCTGGGTCTGTGTCCTGAGAGAGGCTGGGTCTGTGTCCTGAGAGAGGCTGGGGTCTGTGAGAGAGGCTGGGTCTGTGTCCTGAGAGAGGCTGGGTCTGTGTCCTGAGAGAGGCTGGGTCTGTGTCCTGAGAGAGGCTGGGTCTGTGTCCTGAGAGAGGCTGGGGTCTGTGAGAGAGGCTGGGGTCTGTGTCCTGAGAGAGGCTGGGTCTGTGTCCTGAGAGAGGCTGGGTCTGTGTCCTGAGAGAGGCTGGGTCTGTGTCCTGAGAGAGGGTCTGTGTCCTGAGAGAGGCTGGGTCTGTGTCCTGAGAGAGGGTCTGTGTCCTGAGAGAGGCTGGGTCTGTGTCCTGAGAGAGGCTAGGGTCTGTGTCCTGAGAGAGGCTGGGTCTGTGTCCTGAGAGAGGCTGGGTCTGTGTCCTGAGAGAGGCTGGGTCTGTGTCCTGAGAGAGGCTGGGTCTGTGTCCTGAGAGAGGCTAGGGTCTGTGTCCTGAGAGAGGCTGGGTCTGTGTCCTGAGAGAGGCTGGGGTCTGTGTCCTGAGAGAGGCTGGGTCTGTGTCCTGAGAGAGGCTGGGGTCTGTGTCCTGAGAGAGGCTGGGGTCTGTGTCCTGAGAGAGGCTGGGTCTGTGTCCTGAGAGAGGCTGGGGTCTGTGTCCTGAGAGAGGCTGGGGTCTGTGTCCTGAGAGAGGCTGGGTCTGTGTCCTGAGAGAGGCTGGGGTCTGTGTCCTGAGAGAGGCTGGGGTCTGTGTCCTGAGAGAGGCTGGGTCTGTGTCCTGAGAGAGGCTGGGGTCTGTGTCCTGAGAGAGGCTGGGGTCTGTGTCCTGAGAGAGGCTGGGTCTGTGTCCTGAGAGAGGCTGGGTCTGTGTCCTGAGAGAGGCTGGGTCTGTGTCCTGAGAGAGGCTAGGGTCTGTGTCCTGAGAGAGGCTGGGGTCTGTGTCCTGAGAGAGGCTAGGGTCTGTGTCCTGAGAGAGGCACAGTGTTTGTGAGAGCCAAAGCAGTTAAAATGCAAAAAAGTGTTTAATTTAAAGCTAAAAATATAAAATAGTTTTTTCTCAATCAGATTATATGTTAAAAATGGTTAAAACCCTAGAAAGTTAAAGTTAAACGGTTACAATTCTTAAGTTAAAGAAAGATCCTAAAATTTTATAAGTTACTGTAAGTCTCATAATGATTAAAGACTGCAAAAAAGCTATTGCAAATATCTAAGTTTAAAAACAGGTAGAGCAGCTTTAAAATCAGAGACACTCCCATTATTTAGACTGCTCTGATGTCATCAGTTTGAGTTTTGAGTACAGGTGTGGGACCATGTGGGACCATGTGGGACCATGGGAGAAGACAGATTTTCTACCTGCAAACTGTGGAGGACTGTAATGTTCATTTTCAATTATTTTTGTTCAATAAATGGACTTAAACGGATTACGTCTCCCTGGTCTCAGTGTCAGAAGAACTTTTGCACCTGGCTCACTGTGGCTGTCTTTAAATGAGCCACCACAGTGTTGATAATAAAAAGCAAAACATGATGTGTACATGTGACTGTGTGTCTGTGGACAGAGTTCTGTTGACCCCAAACCAGCTCATGCAAAATATTCTTTACATGATATTAGCTTTTGATCTTGATAATGGATAGGAATACTAGAAAAGCAGAGAAGCAAGCTTTAAAAAAAAAAAAAAAATCCATTGCACTGTATTCTGTCATTTGTCAACCCAGAGGGAAGTGTAGATTTCCAAAAACATGTGGATAAGATCTGATAATGTTTGAATAATTGGTCATTTCAATGTGAGGTCCGCTGGAAACACAAAGTGAATAAAAACAGCCTCAAAATGCAGCTTATTAGAATTAGACGAGCTCCTCCTCCTTTTAACAAATCTGCAGGAGCACAACGACTGACGTGAGCCTTTGTATGACAAAATAAATCACATTTTAGCCGTAGATTATTCAGCAAGTGAGAGCTGGTTATGGGTTTGTTCTCACTAAAGGGAACAGAAGTGTGACAAAAGGCCAAGTATTGTATTTTAATAATTAGATATTTTATGTTTTTCACGTATCCAAACACCTCCTCTGTCCGTTAGAAGTTTCTAGAACAAAACAGTTTTATACATTAGACAAGTTTCCTGAAGCGCTCTGTTTATTTTATGAAACGTTGATGATTTGACGGAATGAGCTGCGGAAGTTTGTATTTTCAGATCCACATTTGATTCAGAGATTATATTTTTTTACACAGAGTAGAAACAAAGTGATAATTTCATGTAGTCAACCGATTAAATGTGAAAACAGACTAGATTTTTTTTTTTCTCAAGTTTAATTTTTAGAGACAAATGGATGGAAACCATCACGTCCGTTACACATTTATCAAGGGTCATTTTATTTTATTTATTTTTTTACGATTAATTTGTCAAGTGACTTCCTGATGTTGTGTTCATGTGAATCTTGTGGGAGTTCTTCTTCTGCTTTTTCAGACTGAGGACATTTTATTTTCTATGTAACCGGCGTCACAGTAGAACGGTCCAATCAGAGGCTGGTTTGGTCGCCAAAAATATATTTCTAAATCTTTCCTTTTGGTTTTATCCACACTATCTCTTCAATCTGTCTGTGTTTGAAATCTTTTCTCCAATCAATGACAGTAATTTTAGTTTTTGAGTTATAACCTTTTAAAGTCCAGATACTTTAATTGACACTTTACTGTCAACTCACTCATATACGTTTCAGAAAAGACATAAACTTGTCAAATAGTGATCCTATATCAGCAGAACATCATAAGTTCTATGCCCATATAGAACCCAGAGATTACAGCAAGGCCTAATGTCCTCCTTTCTCTTTCCTCTCTCTGTTTTGTCAGAATCTCCCGGTGTCTTTTATTACATATCCACGTGGTCTACACTACACAGATAAAAACCAAAGCGACAAAAGCAAAGTGAAGTTATCCCTGGCCTAGATATGAGGAGAATGGTACTGAAAATAAAGAGCTAACGGGCGGCAGAGGCGGATGGGACACTTTTGATTAAAACACATAATAAAGGTGTATTATTGTATTATTCAGCCCTGATGGAGCAGCACTTTACAAATGAAGACACATATTCCTCTTTCACAGAGATTAGAAAAGGCGGCACAGAATGGGAAATAACATGGCAGCTTAGATCCCGTATATGCAAATGTCAGGGGCCACTCAAAAAGGCATAAATTAACATGATATTTCAAGATTGTAGTTAGAAAAAATGCCATTTTTTATTAAGGAATTTTCAAAAGATATTGGGGGACTTTTATTTCTCTCAACTGTGAGAAGATTTTCATGAATTAAATATTATTATCATTACATATGTAGAGCTAATGGGAAAAAATTATATCCAATTTTCAAAAATCTATAACATTAACGATTTTTTTTTTTTTTTTCACAATTCAAACCACAACATAAAAACATACTGAGAGCTGATTGGCTGAGTGATAGCTGACCTCTCCTTTTTGCTTTTCTGTCAATGATTTTATTATACGGTCTTTTTAAAGTGGTTTTAAAGTTACTACAGCTTTAAGGTAGCATTCTGCTCACAAGAAACACATTTACAGAGCAATAAAAACAGACAAATTTACCAAACTAATACATTATTCTCTCTAAAAAGATCTAAAAACACCACTGCTCTCTTTTCAACCCGACCCAATGGATGGACAAATGTCGGGCTTCTACCGTACACTGTAAATATTAATGAACATAGTCACTTCTATCTCCGCCGTTCTAACTAATGGGCCAAAAATTGGGCTTTCATGGAGTGATTCAAAATGGCCGCGGGGGCTGGAAAATGTGAAAAAATGCATCTGTGCAGGCGTCAGCTGCACGAGCCCCATTCATTTAAATGAGAGACTTCTGAAGTCCACAGCGACTAAACTAGACTGGTCCAAAACACTCCCTCAGCATTGACACACATGTGGAACGGAGCTTTGGGCCAAGAGCCAACTTTTGGACCATCCTGTAAAGACGTTTTCCAGAAGTAGTAAGATGCTATATGTTAGCATTGGCTAATTCTTATTCCGGGTCCACCCCCACAGGCCCGGGGTGGTACTGCAGCATGTAACTGGCTTCTACGTACAGTACTTTTGATTCGTTTCCATTGAATCAGCAGTGACAGTGTAGGAGGAGAGCATGCACTTGGAACAGGGCCAAGACCATGAGGATTTGTGTGATTCTATGGGATATTTACTGACATATTTGAAATCCCAAACCTCACTAGTTTAAATACATACTTTCTCACTGAGTAATCTACAGTCTCTCGCTCGCCTACATAACATGACCTTTGCAAAGTAATCTTCACACACAAATGATCTGCTTCATGGGAACGCAGATTAAGAAAGCAATACATGTTTGTTTATTATCTTTTCTTAAACACGCCACATAGATTTTTTCGGGACCGGCCTAATCGTCATAATGGGACAATGAGGCAGCTTTATGGTCTGTGCTCAGGCAACAGCAGGTGAGCTTGGGTTGTTTTTGGATTAACAACGAGAAAAACCCCAAAATAAAATGTGTGAAATGTTGTGAAAGAGGGCTTCGAAAGCAGGGGGTAGAGCACTGGGACAAGGATATGATAACAAATGCAAAACAGGATGCAGAAAGAGGCCAAGAAATGAATGGAGAAAGCGACAGGGATTGTATAAACTGAGAGCCCATGGGTTGCCAGATTTACCAGTTAAGAAAACGAGCCAAATGTTCATATATACGTGGGATGGACCTCCTGGCTCCGTCGCGGCGCAGCTCAAGTGACAAGATTTCACTGGCGAGAAGTGGATGGGAAAGAAATGATGCGTGGAAGCCGTCAGGGAGCCATATTTGTTATGCACAAAGTAGGCTGTGTCAGAAGAAGCCGTGCACCCCGCTCTGGGAGATGTGGGGTAAATACAGGATTTTTCAAGTTTTTATGAAGGAATATACTGATTAAAAATGGATGTGAGACTGCGTACAGAGCTTTGACGCTGGATACTTTTATGTTTAGGCAAATATGAAAAATCAGTATGTAAAAAATAACGTGAGGGCGTTAATCATAAAATCCATCTCACTGGTTCCTGCTCTTAAAACAGTTTGATTCTATCGATAGTTTTCACATCAGACAGAAACAAGACGACTACCATTATCTGCTCTCTTGGTGACTCACACTTGTTTTCTGAGATTATTTTTTTTGTTTTTAACTTTAATATGTCTCTTTCTCCCCCAATGCCTCCCTGGGGAGGTGTTCCGGGCACGTCCCACCGGGAGGAGGCCCCGGGGACGACCTAGGACACGCTGGAGGGACTATGTCTCTCAGCTGGCCTGGGAACGCCTTGGAGTCCCCCCGGACGAGCTGGAGGAAGTGTGTGTGGATAGAATCAGAATCAGAATCAGAATCATTTTTATTGCCAACGTAAGTAACGGGAGGTCACAGACTTGGAAATTGCTTTGGCTCAGTGCAACAGTCAAAAAGAGATAATAAAAATAAGAATAAAAAACACTTCTAAAGAATAAATTTAAATTTAAAATAGAGTTACAGTTACTATTTACAATATACAAGTGCACATGGTGCACACAATGTAAGGTGACAGCAGTACAGTGAAGTAAAGTGACGTATGATGGGCAGTAAAGTGACTTTATAAAGGGCGGGGGGGGACAGGTTAAGAAGTGTTCAAGAGTCCAACAGCAGAGGGGAAGAAACTGTTCTTGTGGCGGGAGGTTCTAGTCCTGATGGACCGCAGCCTCCTGCCTGAGGGGAGTGGTTGGAATAGTCCATGTGCAGGGTGAGAGGGGTCGGCTGTGATACGACCAGCCCGGCCTCGAGCTCGGGCGACGTACAGGTCCTGCAGCGATGGAAGGCTGCGGCCGATCACTTCCTCTGCAGAGCGCACAATGCGCTGTAGTCTCTGTTTGTCCCTGACTGTGGCTCCAGCGAACCACACGGTGATGGAGGAGGTGAGGATGGACTCGATGATGGCCGTGTAGAACTGCACCAACATCTGTGCAGGCAGCTTGGCTTTCCTGAGCTGCCGCAGGAAGTACATCCTCTGCTGGGCCTTCTTGATGAGGGAGCTGATGGTCGGCTCCCACTTGAGGTCCTGGGTGATGGTGGTGCCCAGGAAACGGAAGGACTCCACAGAGGTGATGGGGGAGTCCATCACGGAGGGTGGGGGCGGGGGGACAGTGCTCTTCCTGAAGTCCACAATCATCTCCACTGTCTTCTGGGCGTTCAGCTCCAGGTTGTTACCACTGCACCAGGACACCAGCCGGTCCACCTCCCTCCTGTAGGCGGACTCATCGTTGTTGGAGATGAGTCCAATGAGGGTGGTGTCGTCCGCGAACTTGATCAGCTTCACGGAGTCGTGGCTGGAGGTGCAGTGGTTGGTGTACAGGGAGAAGAGCAGGGGAGAAAGAACACAGCCCTGTGGGGCTCCTGTATTTATAATCCGAGAGTCCGAGACATTCTTCCCCAGACGCACTCGCTGCTTCCTGTCCGTCAGGAAGTCAGTGATCCACCTGCAGGTGGAATCGGGCACGTTGAGCTGGGAGAGCTTGTCCTGGAGCAGGGATGGCAGGATTGTGTTGAAGGCAGAGCTGAAGTCCACGAACAGGACCCTGGCGTAGGTCCCCGGGGAGTCCAGGTGCTGTAGGATGTGGTGGAGGGCCAGGTTAATGGCGTCGTCTACAGATCTGTTGGCTCTGTAGGCGAACTGCAGGGGGTCCAGGAGGGGGGAGGTGAGGGACTTGAGATGGGAGAGAACCAGGCGTTCAAATGACTTCATGACGACAGACGTAAGTGCTACAGGTCTGTAGTCATTGAGTCCTGTGATCCTGGGCTTCTTCGGGACGGGGACAATGATGGAGGATTTGAAGCAGGCCGGGACATGGCAGGACTGCAGAGAGGTGTTGAAAATGTCCGTGAACACAGGAGTAAGCTCACTGGCGCAGTGTCTCAGAGTGGCCGGAGACACGTGGTCCGGGCCAGGAGCTTTGCGGGGGTGCAGCCTCAGGAAGAGTTGTTTAATCTCTTTAGCGGCTATTGTTAGGCTGGGGGCAGGGCTGATGGGTGGGTCGTTAGAGTAGTGGGGGGTGGGGGAGGGAGAGGTGTCAGGGGCAGCATCAAAGCGACTGAAAAATAAGTTCAGATCGTCAGCTAGCTTGTGGTCATCAGCACAGGGGGGGGCTTTGGGTTTGTAGTTGGTGATCTCCCGTAGGCCCCTCCAGACAGAAGCAGTATCGTTGTTACCAAACTGCTCCTGTAGTCGTTCTCTGTGCCGGGACTTGGCTGCTTTCAGTTCTTTCCTGAACTGATATTTAGCTGCTTTGTAGCCGCTGCGGTCCCCCTCCCTGAAAGCAGACTCCTTTGCTTTCCTGAGCTGCCGGAGTTTAGCAGTGAACCAGGGTTTGTCGTTGTTATAGATGACCCTGGTCCTTGTTGGAATGATGCTATCCTCACAGAAGTGGATGTATGACGTCACAGTGTCCGTATATTCATCCAAGCTGTCTGTGGCAGCTCTGAAAAGGTCCCAGTCTGTAGATTCCATGCATGCGCGTAGCTCTTCCACAGCTTCATCAGACCACACTTTGGAGCTCCTCACTGCAGGTTTCGAGAGCTTTAGTCTCTGTCTGTAAGCAGGAACCAGATGTATCATGGAGTGATCTGAGAAGCCGAGGGCTGGCTTGGGAACAGCGCGAAAAGCTCCGCGCACGGTGGTGTAACAGTGATCCAGAGTGTTCTCCTCTCTGGTCGGGCATTTGATAAACTGTCTGTATTTGGGTAATTCCTGGCTCAAGTTTCCCTTATTAAAATCCCCCAGGATAATAATCAGAGAGTCCGGGTATAAGCGTTCCATACACAGTACTTGCTCTGCGAGTGCGCGCTGAGCCTCGCGCGCGTCCGCGCATGGCGGTATGTAAACAGAGGCAAGAATGAATGAAACAATTTCCCGCGGGGAGTAATATGGTTTACAATGAATGAAAAGATATTCCAGAGCAGGAGAGCAGTGCTTGGAGATCACTGTCACATCGTTACACCAGTTTGTATTGACGTAGAAACAGAGCCCTCCGCCTCTGCTCTTCCCTGAGAGCGCACAATGGCGATCCGCGCGGAACAGCCCAAAGCCCTGCAGCTCCAGAGCGCAGTCCGGGATCCGCTCATTTAGCCAGGTCTCAGTGAAGCAGAGGACACAGGATGTGGCGAAGTCCTTGTTTCTTCTCATGAGCAGGCTGAGTTCGTCCATCTTATTGCCCAGTGAGCGTACGTTGGAGAGAAAAATGCCGGGGAGAGCCGTGCGCGCTCCTCTCCTCCTAAGACGCACGAGCAGGCCTCCTCGCTTTCCCCTTTTACGGGCCCACACTTTTTTGGCTAGAACATGAACTAAATCAGCCGCAGATGCCAAGAAAACAGGCAATAGGTCCATGGGAACGGTGGGTCGGATGTTCATAAGTTCCTCACGGGTGTAGGAACAGCCAGATGCACAGTTAAAAAGTAAAAACAAAAGAAAAAGAGAGCAGCAAAGAGCCATGTCGACCGTACGAGGCGCCATCTTGAATTGGATAGGGAAGTCTGGGCGTCTCTGCTTAGACTGCTGCCCCCGCGACCCGGCAACGGATAAAGCGGAAGAAAATGGATGGATGGATGGATGTCTCTTTCTGTCTGGACAGAAATAACACTCATTGACTGCCAGCCATTTTTCATGATTTCACTGATTTTCAAGACCCACAGAATATTGTGTGCTATGACTATGTGAAATATGAAACCAGATTCTGAAAGACTGGACTGTCAGACGATCCCCTCCCACTCTCAAGTCGTCCTCTGCAGTCACAGCAGCAAAGTCATTGACATTTTTACTGTTGCACCAGTCTTTCTTAACTTGTAAATGTAAATTAACTTGTCATTTCAGTTTTAAGCAATCCACTGTTTTTGCTCAAGCCTACGCTAATCTAGGCTCGAGCTGTGAGGTAGCGTAAATACACTCCAGTCAATGATTGTTGGAGAGTATTGCAGAAGGAAAATCGTGATGAAGCCGTGGCAATAGATCAGTATGTTCCAACAGTTTGGCTTCAGCGTACACTGCAGCTTTCCCTCGAACCTCAATAACAAAATAATATGATGTTGCAATGCTTTTCCTCACAAACACACATCTCCACGGAGACTTGGCATTAGGAACAGAGCGCACAAGACAAACAGATTTCCTCCAGTGAGTGTCGACACTGAAGCCAAACCGCAGTCTTCCCCCGGACGCTAATGCAAAAGCCATGCAGGAATGTCGGGATCCCCTCCGCTACTGCCACAGAGCAGTTTGTATATCTGCTTTCTATCTCCGCCCCAAAACACTGCATTTGTTGAAAGGAGAGCGAGAACGTGTGCGTGAGTAAAAGGAAAAGAGAAACAGCTTCGTAATGTGTTTTTAGAGATCTCGGGGTTGCATTTTTCCACTGTGCAACAAATGAAAAGATTGGGAGCAATTAGGCTTACAGATTTACTAATAGATCTCTGGTTACTCTCAAACAATTGCCTGAACATGTTCGACAGCCGGTGTTTTGGTATATTTCTGACAAGTTTCAGGGGTAAGTAACAAACCTGAGTTGACTCATGGAAGTGAAATCTGGATGGAAGAGTGGAGAGGAGCATAAGAGTTTTCAGTAAAAAGCCCTGGCCATTTACAACTGATGCTAATGCTAACGGTGTAAACATTCAGCCATAGCAGAATTATTGATCCAAAAAAAGTAGCTTAGGTTGTCGGGGTTATAGACGATATTAGAATAACACTGGCCCTTCTTGGGAAAGGAGATGATTGACTTGACAAAAGCAGTTTTCTGAAGTTGGTGACATCGAGAATCTTTAGGCTCAGAATGAAGAGAAGGACATTTGAGAATAGTGTTGCAGATGGAGCAATACACAAGAAAGAAGCACATGCTCAGGCTGCAGGGCCAAGGGGTGGACACTTGACAAAAAGGTATTACCATTAACTGTAACACAAATCTTGCCATGTGTGTTGGAGCGCATGAGGAAACAAATTCATTATTATCAAAAAAACCTAAAAACCGAAATGAACGTGTATCTTAAAGAGCTTTCTACAAAACAGAACAGACACAGGCGCTGAAGCAACATGACCACACAAGGACTAATAACTCAGCGAAGTCTACCCCTGAAACGAGTTGGGTAATTGAGAAGTATGAATGTTTACTGATTATGTTTTGCTAATTATAGTTTTAAAAGAGCGGAGAATCATCCTCTTTTCCCGCGTATTGTCTCATTCCTGCACACAGCCTCTCCCTATTGCTCTGTCTTCTCCACCTCGGACACAGGCAAAGCTAAGGCCAGACCCGGATGAAATCAGTATCACTTGAAAATGCTCAGAGAGACAAATGAAGAGGTTAAGTGATGACATCCACACAGACACACGCTGCAGATACATGTTATGTTTATCCATGAGGAACTAACTGGATGGGGAAAGGCAAACTTAGAGAGAATCCACCACAAACATGAGGATTGGGTGTGACTGTAGATCCAGATGCACGGACTGACGTGGCCGCGGTGAACATCAGGACGGCAGCGCGCACGGAAGATCAGCGATGTCATTCATTGCGCAAAAAAATGTGTCAGGCTCAAGTTCAGGGCGGGATCAACTACATCTCTAGTCAAGATGGTGACAATCTGCTCAGCTTGAAGTCAATGAAGAAATGGATAACTCTACCTACTGAGGAGGCTTAGGTCTTTTGGAGTGCAGGGGCCACTCCTGAAGACCTTCTATGACTCTGTGGTGGCATCAGCCTCTTGTACGGTGTGGTCTGCTGGAACAGCAGCATCACAGAGAGGGACAGGAACAAGCTGGACAAGGTCATCAGGAAGTCCAGCTCAGTCCTGGGCTGTTCCCTGGACACAGTGCAGCAGGTGGGGGACAGGAGGGTCCTGAGCAAACAAGGTGGTCTCGGTACGGTTCTTTAGTCCGGACCAAATTTAACTGGTCCACTTTCACACCTGCTCAAACGAACCGTACTTGCAGGTGTTCCAGACTCCAGTCCGTTTTAAGTGGACTAAATGGTGCAGGTGTGAAAGCACCCTAACATCTATGTGGACCATGACTGTCGCCCCCTGCAGGACACTCTCTCTGCTCTGGAAAGCAGCTTCAGTGACAGACTTATTCACCCTCGCTGTGTGAAGGAGAGGTTCCGTAGGTCTTTCCTTCCTGCTGCTGTCAGACTGTACAATAAGAACTGCTGAGCCTGTAAATTTCATTCATCTGTAATTATCTTATATGTAATTAAGTAAATTCTTAAATCATGTGCAATGTGCAATACTGCAACTTCAGGATGTCACAGAACAATGTCTCTTTACCTCATGTCACTTTACTTCCTGCACTATTTAACTGTACAGTATATAACTGCACTACTACATACTGTATATATATTTTGACTGGTATTGAAGCTTTTTCAGCATCTACAGCTAGTTATGTTAGTTAAGAAACATAGCTACTACTTATTTGTATATAGTGTATATATTGTGTGTGCTCCCTGTGTGCTCTTACTACTGTCCTGTCTGTGCGATGCAAAATCGAAATTTCCCCACTGTGGGACGAATAAAGGAATTCTTATCTTATCTTATCTTGTCTTAAAATGGAAAACTACTCTGAGTACTCTTTTGCCTAGCGTACATCAGACTGGCAACTGATTATATCCGTGGTCTATGAGTGGCTGCCCCGCACACATCAACAATCTGGAGAAAACGGGCAACTCCTGTATCAGGCCAGTCTGGGGAATAACAGCAACTGGCCTCAACTACAGTGTGTTTTCTGACATAAACTGTAGAGGGCGCAATACACGCAATACACACATGTTGTCGGAGCACATCGGGTGATATCTCCGGATCTGAGGACAACTAGCTGCCGGAAAGTAGAACACGGGCAACTGACTGAATCCGGAGATCGACTGTTTATCTCCAGTTGTAAGAGCGCTCACATCGACCGATTTCAACTGATCATCTCCATCATCTCCTCTCAGTCGCCAAAAGCCGCCTTCAACTAGTTGTCTCCAGTTACTCTGTCCATGTACGCTAGTCCTTAGAAAACGGAGAGAGGATCTTTTAGACTAGGAACTAGGAACTATTTAAAAGCTCTAAGAAGTGGATTTTAGAATAGTATGTCTCCTTTTAGAAATTAATTCACATTGAATAAATGTCTTTACTACTACTTCTTTAAAACGTCTTATATTTTTTTGGAAACACGTTGGCACTTACACAGGACGAAATGAATCCGTTTTATCTTGCATTGCATCAGTTGACATTTTCTGTGTTGAGATTTGAGGCACAGATTTACACATTTCTCTCAAAAGCACTAAAACACTCTGAACTTTAGCGCATTTTATCATATGTAACCGACAGCGTGCAGCCAGACAAAACCATTTCATTCAAGTTAGTGCAAACACAATTACTGATGCGCATTTTACCCCAAATACCACATGTCTAAAGTCGCAGTCATTTCATAAGATTTAAGATTGCCAGTTCCCATGTGTGGCTGAGCTCACTTAATACCTGTAATTTCTTATTGTTGAAAAATGGATACATTGAAGTGACGCAGGGAAGAGCGTTATTAGCCTTTGCCTTCTTTAAAATGACGGGACAAAGAGAAGAAACGGCCCCAACAGTTGAGAGAACAGTGGCTCCCGACATCGTACACGTCTGCAGGTTAATTATAGGTTTTGGTTCAAAAGGAGCCAGAGTGCAAAGAATCAACGATGTATTCTTTTTATACTCGCACACTGTGGCTTTTTATATTACCGGCTCACTTCTCAGGCTTTTCATGTTTTGAGCTGGAAATAATCTGTGAAATCTTTTAATGTGTGTCGAGGCTTAGTTTGAGGAGACAAGGAAGAAAGTAATCAGGCTTGGTAAGTAAGTAAGTAAGTAAGCTTTATTTATATACCGCCTTTCACAGACCAGAGTCACAAAGCGGTTTACAATTGTTTTTTTTTTTTTTTTGGGCATTTGTCTCTCACTCCACACAGAGATGGAGCGGGGTCGCCGAACAGGAGGCACATGCCAGACCTATTGTACATATTTTTAGCGGTAGGGGAAACCGGAGTACCCGGAGGAAACCTACGCAGACACGGGGAGAACATGCAAACTCCACTCAGAAAGGCCCTGGTCCGGCCGGGATTCGAACCCAGGACCTTCTTGCTGAGAGGCGAGAGTGCTATCCACTCCGCCACCGTGCCGCCCATTGCTTCAGATGTTCAAAATGGCTGCTTCCCTGGATGGAGAATTCACTCTTAGAATCTTACATTATTTTGTATTTTCATTTAGAACAGTAAAAACACATATTTGGCTTAATTATTGTGTGCAGTGTTAAATCTGTCTTTGTGGTTTTTTTCCATTGTTTAGTTTTGATCAGTGTGGACAGGTCCTGGCTCAAAAGTGGCCAAAATGACGTGCGCTGACATGCTGCAGTACCACCCCGGGCCTGTGGGGGTGGACCCGGAATAAGAATTAGCCAATACTAACATATAGCATTGGCAGACCTCTCAAAAACGTCTTTACAGGATGGTCCAAAAGTTGTCTCTTGGCCCAAAGCTCCGTTCCACATGTGTGTCAATGCTGAGGGAGGTGGATTTTTTTGGTCCACTCTAGTTTACTTGCTTAAAATTTTTGAAGTCTCTCGTTCAAATGAATGGAGCTCTCGCCAGCGACGCATGCGCAGATACGTTTTTTCACAATTTTCTAATGAAACTACATTATCTACTTATAATCCTGCACTATATGTACAGTATATAACTCTGCATTACTACATGTACATATTTTTTGACTGGTATTGAAGCATTTCCAGCATCTACATTCAGTTATGTTAGCTAAGAAACATAGCTACTACTTATTCTGTATATATTGTGTGCTCCCTGTGTGCTCTACTACTGTCCTGTCTGTGCGCTGCAACATTGAAATTTCCCCACTGTGGGACCAATAAAGGACTCTTATCTTATCTTAACTCTTATCTTATTACTTAAATGAAAAGTCTTGCCTGGTACTGTAATTTCCTGCGGCCAATCTACAAAAAGGCCAAAAACTTGTCCAAAAGTTCCACATTCTCTTTGTGAGTACGTGTCAACTATGTTCTGATTATTTTCTCGTTTGTGTCTAGAAGCAGTGACAATGTTTAAAATAAAAAAAATAAAAACAGATTGTGAAGTATTGAAGTTTTGTACGTATTTAAAGTATTTATGCATAGACTTTAAAATAGAATAAAATCAGTCAGATTGTTCTAAGACAGTGATTCTATCTATGCTAAATATGATATGACCTAATTTTGGGTTTTGGAAATGTTGTGGGCAGTCTGTAAGAGTCAACAAACACAAGAAAAACATCATATTCAACATTTGACTAAAGATTGATACACAATTAATATTAATACACTATTTTATTCTGTTCCCCGGGTGGAAGGAGGGTTGATTGGAGTTAGCAAAAACAAACTAATTCATCTGTCGAATCACCAATTCAGTAAAGCCCTTCGCGATGACGGTTTTGTGCTGTACAAAAGTAAATTAATTCTGTTCACATTCCGCATGCTTTAAAAGAAACGCCAATTTTGGAACAAGCTGAGTTCAAAACGTTGAATTCTGGTGCTTTTTTACAGTTTATACAGAGATTGTGCAAACTCCCGGCTTGACGTTACGATATTCTGAAAATCTCTCAAAGATTTGATGTTGCAGATTCAAAGCAACATCCTGTTTATTCCTACGAGAGAAAATGTTACTTTAGTTCAGCTTCTTTTGACGGTTTTGACCTTGAATATTCAGCCCAAACTTTTCGCCGTATGATCCCAGCCTTCAGTAC
The DNA here is from genome assembly GCA_964034765.1 of Knipowitschia caucasica. NCBI lineage: Eukaryota > Metazoa > Chordata > Actinopteri > Gobiiformes > Gobiidae > Knipowitschia > Knipowitschia caucasica. The sequence goes on along the minus strand of OZ035824.1, from coordinate 51,632,694 downwards.
ACGAGACAAGGAAGAGCCTCCGCATCATAGCAGCAAAGCTCTAGCTGCCCTCTGACTTCCAGGCAGTTTACAAGCGTCATTAGCGGGCCAAGGATCAGGGGCCAGGACCATAAATCACTCTTCGAACCGTCCATGTAGGAGGAACACAGCTCCACAGCCGTAAAAATGAAAAGAAAAACACACTTGGAGGCTTGACAAGAAGCTAAAAGCAACTGCATCCATCACCGACAGAGAGTAACCCACTATGATAATCTCCAGCATGGTAGTAAATAATGTAGAAACTTGGCTAATGGTAATCAGACTTTGGGAGTTGAACGGAACCAGATCCTGATACGATTATTGGGATAAAATTCCCCCAAGGACATGCATTAACCGGCGTAAACAGTCCGGAGTAACTCAATCGGGCAGTGTGTTCCCGCTTCCACGTCCTAGTCCTTGCATTCGTAAACTATAGAGAGATTTATTGTAAGACAACAAGTGAGAGCCAGGACGGAGCACAAGGTCGGAAGAGATGTCGAGGCTGGAGAAAAACCTACTGCCATAAATTGCTTCATCTGTTGTGCCATGGCAAGGATGCAAGCTGACTTCACTCTGCGGGATCTGGACTTTGTCATCAATTTAAGCAAAGTTTATGTTGAGATGTGTCTGGTTTTGGTGAAAGCTTTGTTTGCATGTTGGCCAACTGCGTATGGATCTGACAATATGATCCACATGAAGACTTAAGGCTGTGCCAAAAATGCAAAAATATGGATCGCAATTATTGACCAATGCATGTGGAGGTTATTTAGCAATCGTGTTAGCTAGCAATGTTGTCAGCGCACTACAATAGTAATTATTACAGAGCAATGGTATGTCGCATAATGACTGTTGGTGAATGGGATGTGTAGATGACCCATGTGCGCCGCCGGCAGGAGAGTGGAACATGACGATGACACAATGGGCCAAACGTTTAAGTGGTTCTCACACTTGGCGGCGTATAGAAGTTTTACTGTAAAAATGCCTGCTATGTATACTTGAGTTGCAAATGTAGAATGTGAAGGCCCGCTACACTTTCACACCTCCCAAGTGTACACGGACGGACAACTGTGTACACAAGTGATTAGTCCGGCTCATCACCCACGGCTTAAATTGCACAACTTACAAGTTACTTTTTCTGTAATGTCTGCCAATGTGTAAAAATGTCTTTAAAACAGCTCTGCTTGTTACAAGTCTCTCCATGGCCTCGCACCAAAATATATTAGTGACATGTTAGTCACTAATATCACCGGACTCTGAGGAGCACAGGGACTGGACTCCTGCTGGGACTCTGAGGAGCACAGGGACTGGACTCCTGCTGGGACTCTGAGGAGCACAGGGACTGGACTCCTGCTGGGACTCTGAGGAGCACAGGGACTGGATTCCTGTTGGGACTCTGAGGAGCACAGGGACTGGACTGCTGCTGGGACTCTGAGGAGCACAGGGACTGGACTCCTGCTGGGACTCTGAGGAGCACAGGGACTGGACTGCTGCTGGGACTCTGAGGAGCACAGGGACTGGACTCCTGCTGGGACTCTGAGGAGCACAGGGACTGGACTCCTGCTGGGACTCTGAGGAGCACAGGGACTGGACTCCTGCTGGGACTCTGAGGAGCACAGGGACTGGACTCCTGCTGGGACTCTGAGGAGCACAGGGACTGGACTCCTGCTGGGACTCTGAGGAGCACAGGGACTGGACTCCTGTTAGTGCCCAGAGTCAGAACTAAACATGGGGAGGCTGCTTTTCAGATTCATGCTGCTAAAATCTGGAACAATCTTCCTGAAGATGTGAGACAGGCCTCCTCTCTGACAATGTGTAAAACCAGGTTAAAGACAGTTCTGTTTAGCTGTGCATACAACTGAGGGATTTTATATTTGTATCTTTCTTTTTAATGTTCTGTGATTATTTATGATTTTAATGCTTTCTTGTTTTGTTCAGCACTTTGAATTGCCTTGTGTATGAATTGTGCTATATAAATAAACTTGCCTTGCCTTGCCTTGCCTAAGAGGGCCACTTTAGTTAACCAGAAAAGCTGGATTGAAAAACTGTGTTGACTGAGATTCGGTTTGTTCTGCACCTTAAAATGGGGTATGGGCGTATGGGGGTATGTGCTTATTGATTCACACTACAGCTACAATAGTGCACAGTATGTACTAATAATCGATGGATTCCAAAGATTCTGAGCTTTACCAAAGAAGTGTGTGAGACAGGCAGAGTGCTACAGTATATAAAGGGACACAGCAGGCTGCATTTGACCCATGGTCATGGTCCTTGGTTAGGTCATGCCTGTTTTACACTGTGGGAAAACGAATATCATTTTACGTAAGCACTACAAAGAATACCAGTCTTGTGAAGACCTTTGCACACACAAGCTCCTCCTCCCACTTTTCAATTAAAGGAACTCTTGCTCTTTTCCACTGTCTACTACCTTTCCTTCTTCACTGTCTGGACACACTACAATTGAAATGGGATAAAAACCAAAAATGTTTATTTTGGTGAAATAACCCCTGGTGTCCCATCTGAATATAGTGTTGGATGAAAAGACGGTTCCTAGATTATGTTCAATGTTTAATTCATTATTAGCCGATACGTATTTCCGTACAGATGCTACTTTTCCAACACAGTAAATCAACAGTGGCAGACTTTACCTGAAGAACCCTTTGTCTCTGTTTTCGCACCACACAAAACTGAAACAGCTTTGAAGCATTTACAAGGTCAAACACCGACACCATTATGCCTCTACTGCACAAAGCTACGTCTGATGTGTTTGGTCAGGGCCATAAGAAAGCTGTCTATGCATTTCCATTTGCAGCAGAGAGAGCTGTGGGAAGACTAAGTGAGCTGGAGGTCTGCGCGTTACACATCCACAAAGACTTCTCTGAATCCTAATAGTGTTTACCTGCGGGCTTTACCTTTCACACACGACGCAATAGAGCTATTGCAAACAGCAGTAATGTTTCAACAGTGGCTTTCTAACAAAGCAGGCGGAGAAATAATCCACTCTTATATAACCGGGAATATAAGCAAGTCGCAAATATCCGGCAGCTCGGCCCAGACTTTTATGTCTAACGGTACATTTTCCCACAAAGGTTTGACCTGTTAAAGCTTCTGCTGCAAACGTCTTCATCAGTAAATTAATCGGAAAAGCAATTTCCTCTCACTCTTTAGACTGCAGACCAATAGGAGTGGGTAGAGGTTTCGCAAAACAGGATGTGAGCATGGACGCAATTTGGCTCCGTCTGGCTCTGAATTTTTTTTCATTTTATGTATGTACAGTATTCTCAGCTCAGTTTCTGGTTAATCTTTGCCAACGCATAAAAAAAAAACATTCAGGTACATAATCTCTCTCACCCATCACACGGTCACATGCACACTCACGCAATTATACAGTATTTACTGATGAGCACTACTTTGTTCATTGTTTTAGGTGTAGAAGAAGTAGTAATAAAAGTAGTAGTAGTAGTAGTAGTTGTAGATCCGTATCAAAATATGTGAGTCAAGAGTTGGTGGTTTTACATCCACAAATACAGCATTTTTGCCCTGGTGAACTAGAATTATTCCAGTTAAAGTGAACCAGACCAATAAGTGTGAACATGTCCTTATAATCTGGTATTTACTTCAGGGCAGTGAATTACAATACATAGATAAAATACATAGGTATGGATCCCAGAATTAAAATATCGCCAGCTTTGTAAACAATTACCCAAGCTATGCTAACATTTACCGGTCCTCCTCATGGGGTCAGTTAAACAGATCATGTGATAGGATAATGGCCAACGTCAAGAGTTTGTGAATGTCATTTTTTTTTAATTCAATTTTTGATTAAGGCAAACATATGGAACTGTAAAATAAACGGCTAAAGTCAAGTACGACATGACTACATCTGGGTGCAGTCCACTCCACAAGCAAGTCTCAGGAAAAGGACAGCTCAAGAACCCTATGAAATCATCCACTCATATACATACAGTACATACAACTGTTTTCAGCAACAACACTCAACACTTCAACAATGGAAATATTTGTGAAGCCTGTGGTATTATATGGAATTGTATTTAAAAAGCTCTACTTCACATTACCCCCATCTTACATTCCATTTTTCTCTTTCTCCACACAGTATCCATAACGGAGCTGCTTCTATGACCAGTGCACTGCAAAAAATGATCAAATATGAGATCATAATTGCTAGAATCGAGTTTTTTTAACTTGACTTAAGTTCATTCTGACTGTCTTAAAATGAGATTTGCCAATGAGACAAGCAATTTTGACTTGATTCAAGAACTATTGCTTTATTTTCTCATTCCAATTGAGAAAAATATCTTGTATCTTTTTAAAACAAGACAATTTTTCTTGTTCCACTGGCAAATCTTGTTTTAAGGCAGTCAAAATGTGCTCAAATTTACATACATTTAGCCAAATTTGAGCATTTTTTTGTCTTTAATTCTGTCATCTTTTGCAGTGTGGCGGAGAATGCCAGTGCACATGGGACACAGCCTGCAGACCGCGGCGTCAGTCAAGCCTCTTCTTCCCCACACTTGACAGCTGAGCATAGCGGACCACGGGCACACAAAGGCCCACACTCTCCTGTCTCCCCCTGTGCAGAGAGCGCCTGTAAGTCCAAACATACAGGCGTAAACAGAAGCACACACACACTATCGGTGCATTGCAGGCGTTACTCCGGGGCTTGGCTGGCTGAGGGGCGCGCTTGATCCCTCTCATGTTAATCAAGTGAGAAGACTGCCAACCCATTCATTTGGCGTTTTTTATCCTTCTGGCTTAAGTGCAACTGTATTTTCTATGTATTTGGCTCGCTTGCCAGAACGTGAATTCTTCCACTCCAGTTGCATCACTCGGCTCTGCTTTAGGGTGTATAAATGTGAGAAGGGGTGATCGGCGCGGCGCCTCAGAAAGCTCCGGTGTATCCACAGTGCTAGACATACACGCCGTTGGTGGATCACTCCAAAAGTGTCATAAATTACAAGTTACCGTCAGAGTAATTGAAGTTATTAGCTTTTCTATTGTACCATCTTCACAATGTCACACAGAGAAATCCAGAAGTTTCAAATACTGCAAAGTAACCATTAACTGCAGAGCTTAAACTCCTCACAGCAAACTTCCCCCTACACTTGTGTTAATCTGGCCCGTTCAGTGCTATGTGAGGCTCTCAAAGAGGGAATGGTTTATTTAAAAGGCCAGGGTGACCATATCTCTCTCCTCCGCAGCAGCTTGGCCTTTTACCGGTCTCTTCCCGGCTCTGCAGCTGGGCTCCTGGGCTTCACTCTGTGGCGTGTGTTAAAGAGGAAGTGGTGGAGAAGCCCAGGCAGTAAGGGAAAAAGATAGATAAGATATTAACGGATTATTGAAACCAGCGCAAAGTCTGTACAGAGAAATATCAGACTAGGGGTGTGACGATACTTTCTCCCATGATTTGATTATCAATATGCATTTGCCAAGTATCGATATAGATTTTGAAAAAAAAGAAAAATAAATATATATATATATATTCTTTTTTTTTACAATAACAAAAAAAAATTGGTATCAATACTTAATATATGGCTACATTACGCATCTCCATTCCATTTATCATTAAATAAAGTGTATTTTTGCTTTTATTTATGCCATAAATTGGTATTGTATATTTCTGACCAATATATTGATAATCGTCATATCGTGATAAAATCGTTATCGTGAGCTTTGTATCGTGTATCGTATCGTGAGGTGCCCTTAGGTTCCCATCCCTATATCAGGCCGCGGTCTGTACAAAAAGACCAAGGTAAACACATGTTTTATTATATGACTATTTCTAATTTGTGCAAATATCGATCGGTTTCAACTAAAAACACATTTGACCAAACTTTCAAACTGTGACACGAAGAACAGAGGATTGAGGCGCCCGCTGTAAGTTCTCAGTCTGTGTCTTTACCGATGCTTTTTACATATTTGTGAAGTTTATGTCCCACTTGGTTTTCCTGGTCCTGGTTTTACCTTTCTGGTCTGTAACCAAGTTGTCGATCTCTTCTTGACTGTTAAGAGTTATGTTTTCGTCGTTATTTGCTGTTTTTACTTCCTCTGGCTCTTCCAACTCGTCCTGATGATAGAATTCACTGAGAATGCTCCCAGTCGTCGCTAACTATTTATTTTTTACAGAGGAAAGATATCAAATCTGATACGCGCTGCAGACTGATTGTCATGGTTACGGTCCGAGATGGGAAAATATCAGACCGCAAATCAGCCAATCAGAGCGCGCGTACGATCCAAGTCATATAATAAAAAAGTGTATGAAGATTTTTGTTAATATCAAACATGCACAACACGTTTTCGTATGAATCAACAAACACATGGTTCGAAAACACCTTGGGGCAGAACTTGGATAATTATGAGAGAGAAAGCAATGATTAGAGATTGACCGATTTGGGTTTTTGTGGCTGATCCTTTTAAAAGTTTCAGTGGACTTTTGATTTAAAAGATAATGTTCTAGTTTGGAATTAGGAATCGTTTTAGTTGTTACATTCATAATGACTCGGTGAACATTAATGGGAATAGGCTGATTTTAAAAGAAAGAGATAAATACATTCATATATATCCAGAATTGTATTTGTGAGGTAGTTTTAGTGTATTTACTTTTTCACACAATAGAGGTATTTTGCACAAATGATATATAGAGATTTTTTTTTATTATTTTGTTTTAGCTGGTCCAAATTGTGTTGTGGGTTCATTGTTTAGAGTAAAATAAATGGTGTGGTTAAAATTTGGTTTGAAATGAGGTAGAGCGTGCCATGGCCGAATACTCAATATATTTAGAAGTTTTTTACACGGTATCAGCCTCAACAGGCCCATCTCCAGCATTGATCCAGAACAACCTATGGCATTTCTTATCCCAGCAATCCAACGCTCATTAAACAGCTTCCAACAACGGCAGTTTCCTTTCGGTGAATAAATAATGGGTCAAGCTGTGAGGCACAAATTAGAAGCAATGCCTTAATGCGACTGACCCAGACACACGGTGAAAGAAGACGGCCCTGTTTTCTCTGTTCTTTCTTTCATTCCTGCCCCAGGCTTCCCTCCATCAGCCACGTTACAAATAAATGCATTCGTATGAGACTGTGCTGACATCTGAGCAAAGTGGAATTCTCTGTGCATTCACCCGACAGCTTCAACCTTATTTGCATTTAACAAGGAAGCTATATAGCACGTCTCATTCACAAATGGTTGAAGGAGCCCGTAGATAGTCCGAGCGTAGATAGTCCGACCGTATATAGTCCGGGCGTAGATAGTCCGAGCGTAGATAGTCCGAGCGTATATAGTCCGAGCGTAGATAGCCCGAGCGTAGACAGTCCGAGCGTAGATAGTCCGAGCGTAGATAGTCCGAGCGTAGATAGCCCGAGCGTAGACAGTCCGAGCGTAGATATTCCGAGCGTAGATAGTCCGAGCGTGGACAGTCCGAGCGTAGATAGTCCTAGCGTAGATAGTCCGAGTGTAGATAGTCCGAGCGTAGACTGTCCGAGCGTAGACAGTCCGAGCGTAGATAGTCCGAGCGTAGATAGTCCGAGCGTAGACAGTCCGAGCGTAGACAGTCCGAGCGTAGATATTCCGAGCGTAGATAGGCCGAGCGTGGACAGTCCGAGCGTAGATAGTCCTAGCGTAGATAGTCCGAGTGTAGATATTCCGAGCGTAGATAGTCCGAGCGTAGATAGTCCGAGCGTAGACAGTCCGAGCATAGACTGTCCGAGCGTAGACTGTCCGAGCGTAGATAGTCCGAGCGTAGATAGTCCGAGCGTAGAACAGTCCGAGCGTGGATATAGAGTCCGAGCGTAGATAGTCCGAGCGTAGACAGTCCGAGCGTAGATAGTCCGAGCGTAGATAGTCCGAGCGTAGACCGAGTCCGAGCGTGGATAGTCCGAGCGTAGATAGTCCGAGCGTAGACAGTCCGAGCGTAGATAGTCCGAGCGTAGATAGTCCGAGCGTGAGATAGTCCGAGCGTAGATAGTTCGAGTGTAGATAGTCCGAGCGTAGATAGTTCGAGTGTAGATAGTCCGAGCGTAGATAGTCCGAGCGTAGATAGTCCGAGCGTAGATAGTCCGAGCGTAGATAGTCCGAGCGTAGATAGTCCGAGCGTAGATAGTCCGAGCGTAGAGAGTCCGAGCGTAAATAGTCCGAGCGTAGATAGTCCGAGCGTAGATAGTCCGAGCGTAGATAGTCCGAGTGTAGATAGTCCGAGCGTAGATAGTCCGAGCGTAGATAGTCCAAGCGTAGACAGTCAGAGCGTAGATAGTCCTAGCGTAGATAGTCCGAGCGTAGACAGTCAGAGCGTAGATAGTCCTAGCGTAGATAGTCCGAGCGCAGATAGTACGAGCGTAGATAGTCCTAGCGTAGATAGTCCGAGCGTAGATAGTCCGAGGCGGTCCCGCAGGTCTCTCCCTCAGACCAGTCTCTCCAGAGGATACGATGTAAGCTAGCTCTGTTCAGGGCTTGGTTTCTTCTTTGATCATGTTTTGGCTTTAGTTCCTCTTCTCTTCCTCACTGTTGTGTGGTTTGGGCTGTTTTGCTGTGTCTGCAGTTACAGCCAGAGGAGTTATAGCCACTTATGCTAACATGCTACTGTGTTTAGCAGCGCTGTAGAGGCTAGAGGACGCAGCCTCGCTCTGTGATTGGAGGAGAGCGGGCGTCACGCTAAGTCTCTACTCAGCACTTTTTACCTTTCAATTAAATTACAGATTTTAATACAACTTGTATGTAGTAATAAGCATTTTTATGAACTCATTAGAAAATAAATTGTGTGTAGCTTCTTTAAGGGAGAGTCAACAGTCACAGTACTCAACATCTTGTGTAAATATTCAAATGATAAGGTGCATCACATCATAGAAGATCTGCAACTACAGCTGTGTTTATCTTTTTCACCTCACTCACACGCCCTCGACATTCACTGAACATCCACAGTCAGTGATGGGTTTGGAACTTCATAAGGGTCTGCTTCATCCACCTCCTAACCCTGACCCTAACCCTAACCTTCTATGTTATTAACGACTTATTAACCGAGCAAGCGAGGTTAGTAAATGTTTTATTATATGACTCTCGTCTGTGTCTCTACCAATGCTTTTGAGATATGTGTGAAGTATGTTCATGTCCAACTCTGTTTTCCTTATCGTGTTTTTAGTGTGATATGTGCTGCAGACCAATTGTCATGGTAACGGTCAAAAATGGGAAAATATCAGACCTCAAATCAGCCAATCAGAGCGCGCGTACGGTCCAAGTCATATGATAATTGTTGTTATAACACGGCTATCGGAGCTAGCCACGCTCAATAAACGCAAATACCAATCAATCAATACATTTAAATGTTAATGGGAGAATACATTATACATATACATTCTTAACACACATGCACGGAGGTTTTCAGAAGTATCTGTTCAGGTTTTCATGACAAAAATATATTTGTATGTTTTAATGCGAGAAAAAGCGATCACGAAAAACCCAGAAGTAGATTCCGGGACATTTTAGGAACATTTGCAGAGGATCGAATTATGGATTTAGGTTAAGTTTATGTTTGGGTCACTCACCGCTGATGTTCAGAATTCTGTGTTCAGTTTTCATGCAGTTCCAGAGAGTTCTAGTTTGGAAGTTGCTAGCTTAACTGTTACTAGCCTAACTGTTACTAGCCTAACTGTTACTCGCCTAACTGTTACTAGCCTAACTGTTACTAGCCTAACTGTTACTCGCCTAACTGTTACTAGCCTAACTGTTACTAGCCTAACTGTTACTAGCCTAACTGTTACTAGCCCAACTGTTACTAGCCTAACTGTTACTCGCCTAACTGTTACTAGCCTAACTGTTACTAGCCTAACTGTTACTAGCCTAACTGTTACTAGCCTTACTGTTACTAGCCTAACTGTTACTAGTCTAACTGTTACTAGCCTAACTGTTACTAGCCTAACTGTTACTCGCCTAACTGTTACTAGCCTAACTGTTACTAGCCTAACTGTTACTAGCCTAACTGTTACTAGCCTTACTGTTACTAGCCTAACTGTTACTAGCCTAACTGTTACTAGCCTAACTGTTACTAGCCTAACTGTTACTAGCTTAACTGTTACTAGCTTAGCTGTTACTAGCCTAACTGTCACTAGCCTAACTGTTACTCGCCTAACTGTTACTAGCCTAACTGTTACTAGCCTAACTGTTACTCGCCCAACTGTTACTCGCCTAACTGTTACTAGCTTAACTGTTACTAGCCTAACTGTTACTAGCCTAACTGTTACTAGCTTAACTGTTACTAGCCTAACTGTTACTAGCCTAACTGTTACTAGCCTAACTGTTACTAGCCTAACTGTTACTAGCCTAACTGTTACTAGCCTAACTGTTACTCGCCCAACTGTTACTAGCCTAACTGTTACTAGCCTAACTGTTACTCGCCCAACTGTTACTCGCCTAACTGTTACTAGCCTAACTGTTACTAGCCTAACTGTTACTCGCCTAACTGTTACTAGCCTAACTGTTTCTAGCCTAGCTGTTTCTAGCCTAACTGTTACTAGCCTAACTGTTACTAGCCTAACTGTTACTAGCCTAACTGTTGCCAGCCTAACTGTTACTAGCCTAACTGTTACTAGCCTAACTGTTACTAGCCTAACTGTTACTAGCCTAACTGTTACTAGCCTAACTGTTACTAGCCTAACTGTTACTAGCCTAACTGTTACTAGCCTAACTGTTACTCGCCTAACTGTTACTAGCCTAACTGTTACTCGCCTAACTGTTACTAGCCTAACTGTTACTAGCCTAACTGTTACTCGCCTAACTGTTACTCGCCTAACTGTTACTAGCCTAACTGTTACTCGCCTAACTGTTACTCGCCCAACTGTTACTCGCCTAACTGTTGCTAGCCTAACTGTTACTAGCCTAACTGTTACTAGCCTAACTGTTACTCGCCCAACTGTTACTCGTCTAACTGTTACTCGCCCAACTGTTACTAGCCTAACTGTTACTCGCCTAACTGTTACTAGCCTAACTGTTACTAGCCTAACTGTTACTAGCCTAACTGTTACTAGCTTAACTGTTACTAGCCTAGCTGTTACTAGCCTAGCTGTTACTAGCCTAGCTGTTACTAGCCTAACTGTTACTAGCCTAACTGTTACTAGCCTAACTGTTACTAGCTTAACTGTTACTAGCCTAACTGTTACTAGCCTAACTGTTACTAGCCTAACTGTTACTAGCCTAACTGTTACTAGCTTAACTGTTACTAGCCTAACTGTTACTCGCCTAACTGTTACTATCCTAACTGTTACTCGCCTAACTGTTACTCGCCTAACTGTTACTAGCCTAACTGTTACTCGCCCAACTGTTACTAGCCTAACTGTTACTAGCCTAACTGTTACTCGCCCAACTGTTACTCGCCTAACTGTTACTAGCCTAACTGTTACTAGCCTAACTGTTACTCGCCTAACTGTTACTAGCCTAACTGTTTCTAGCCTAACTGTTTCTAGCCTAACTGTTACTAGCCTAACTGTTACTAGCCTAACTGTTACTAGCCTAACTGTTGCCAGCCTAACTGTTACTAGCCTAACTGTTACTAGCCTAACTGTTACTAGCCTAACTGTTACTAGCCTAACTGTTACTAGCCTAACTGTTACTAGCCTAACTGTTACTAGCCTAACTGTTACTAGCCTAACTGTTACTAGCCTAACTGTTACTCGCCTAACTGTTACTAGCCTAACTGTTACTCGCCTAACTGTTACTAGCCTAACTGTTACTAGCCTAACTGTTACTCGCCTAACTGTTACTCGCCTAACTGTTACTAGCCTAACTGTTACTCGCCTAACTGTTACTCGCCCAACTGTTACTCGCCTAACTGTTGCTAGCCTAACTGTTACTAGCCTAACTGTTACTAGCCTAACTGTTACTCGCCTAACTGTTACTAGCCTAACTGTTACTAGCTTAACTGTTACTAGCCTAACTGTTACTAGCCTAACTGTTACTAGCTTAACTGTTACTAGCCTAGCTGTTACTAGCCTAGCTGTTACTAGCCTAGCTGTTACTAGCCTAACTGTTACTAGCCTAACTGTTACTAGCCTAACTGTTACTAGCTTAACTGTTACTAGCCTAACTGTTACTAGCCTAACTGTTACTAGCCTAACTGTTACTAGCCTAACTGTTACTAGCTTAACTGTTACTAGCCTAACTGTTACTCGCCTAACTGTTACTATCCTAACTGTTACTCGCCCAACTGTTACTCGCCTAACTGTTACTAGCCTAACTGTTACTAGCCTAACTGTTACTAGCCTAACTGTTACTCGCCTAACTGTTACTCGCCTAACTGTCACTAGCCTAGCTGTTACTAGCCTAACTGTTGCTAGCCTAACTGTTACTCGCCCAACTGTTACTCGCCTAACTGTTGCTAGCCTAACTGTTACTAGCCTAACTGTTACTAGCCTAACTGTTACTCGCCCAACTGTTACTCGTCTAACTGTTACTCGCCCAACTGTTACTAGCCTAACTGTTACTCGCCTAACTGTTACTAGCCTAACTGTTACTAGCCTAACTGTTACTAGCCTAACTGTTACTAGCTTAACTGTTACTAGCCTAGCTGTTACTAGCCTAGCTGTTACTAGCCTAGCTGTTACTAGCCTAACTGTTACTAGCCTAACTGTTACTAGCCTAACTGTTACTAGCCTAACTGTTACTAGCTTAACTGTTACTAGCCTAGCTGTTACTAGCCTAGCTGTTACTAGCCTAGCTGTTACTAGCCTAACTGTTACTAGCCTAACTGTTACTAGCTTAACTGTTACTAGCCTAGCTGTTACTAGCCTAGCTGTTACTAGCCTAACTGTTGCCAAAAACCTTTCAGCATTCATTAAAGTGGACTGAAGTTTATTTTGTGTGTTCAGTTGGTACAAAGCCGTACAATAAGCGAGATAATATATAGTACGCAGGTCATTATCGGGAAAAAAAGAGCCTTCAGGGCAGAAGCAGACCCCTCCACTTCGCCCTGTCGGTACTTATTTTCCACGTACTTATTTGGGAGGGTCATGCAGTCTCATCAGGGTCGGTCCAAATAAACATCTTCAGCAGCTGTATACAACCCAAGGTCACAAAAAGGAAACGTAAACTGGGATTAGAGCGTTGTGGTTAGTTTTACCCTATTCTGATGTGTTGTTGCCATAGTAACGCCAATAGCCACCTGGATAAAATCAAAGCTAAAACCTTAAATTACTTTTTTATAAAGGGCACAGACCCCAACTGTTGTTTTTTTCGTATTGTTAGATCTACTTTGCAAAATTAGTTATTCAAAAAGCTGTCAACTTATTTACCAATCAATTAACAGTTATTTGAACTTACCAAGAAGAGGTTTTATGACTCAGGTAATTCCATAATGACGTAATTAAAATGTGTTTACAGAATATTTTTAATCAAACAACTCAATAACAAGTCCTCCGGGGGCATTAGGTTTCTTTTGGCCAAGCGTAGAAAAAAATCCCATATTCACAGAACTTTCATGAATCTAAACAGCTAATGGATGATCAACTAACTGGAACCAGCACTGACGCCAAAGTTAGCTTCAAAGCAAGATACGGAATCATTATCTATCCATATTTTACACACCATTATGGAGGAGAGCGCTGAAATTCACTTATCATAAATGAGAAAACACTCCAGATTCAGAGTTCATTTCAGCGTTTAAAACCCCTTTCACGTTCTGCCAACAAATACCCCGACCCCGCAGACATCCTTTGTACATCTGATTCGACAGATTGTTGGATATGGACATATTTTGTTCTCTAAATAATCGGGTAAGTGCTTTTTCTATTGATTGGTTTTTCTCTGTGCTTTTGGGGAAGCGTTGTGTTGCAATAAAACAGACAGAAACAGACAGCGGACCGACCTCCTGCTGAGACTGAGCCATTTAAAACTATTGTGAAGATGACCCAGCTCAAAGAAAAAAACAAATAAATACACACTGCTTTTGTTTTATCCTTTTCATTGTGTTGTGTTATGTCAAAATAAATGCTCCGGTGAGGTGTTTCTAAATACATGGAAACACTTTTACACCTAATGACCGAAAGAACGAGATCGCGGATACAAGCGGTCGAAATGAGCTTCCTCCGCAGAGTGGCTGCTCCCTTAGAGATAGGGTGAGGAGCTCAGTCACACGGGAGGAGCTCGGAGTAGAGCCGCTGCTACTCCACGTCGAGAGGAACCAGTTGAGGTGGCTCGGGCATCTGTTCAGGATGCCTCCTGGACGCCTCCCTGGGGAGGTGTTCCGGGCATGTCCCACCGGGAGGAGGCCCCGGGGAAGACCCAGGACACGCTGGAGGGACTATGTCTCTCAGCTGGCCTGGGAACGCCTGGGAACGCCTTGGAGTCCCCCCGGACGAGCTGGAGGAGGTGTGTGTGGATAGGGAAGTCTGGGCGTCTCTGCTTAGACTGCTGCCCCCGCGACCCGGCAACGGATGAAGCGGAAGAAAATGGATGGATGGATGGATGGACTTTTACACCTGGGTCTTTGCACACAAGTTAGTGAGTCTCAGTGTGGTTTGTCTGTGTGACGTGTGAAAAGAAATAAGCTTGCAAGTGCATTATTTCTTATTTAAAATCTAAATAAATATTGTGGGATGGCTGTTCTCATTGTGGACCAATATTTCCAAGCATACAGACCGCAAATCAGCCAATCAGAGCGCGCGAACGATCCAAGTCATATAATAAAAAAGTGTATGAAGATTTTTGTTAATATCAAACATGCACAACACGTTTTCGTATGAATCAACAAACACATGGTTCGAAAACACCTTGGGGCAGAACTTGGATAATTATGAGAGAAAGCAATGATTAGAGATTGACCGATTTGGGTTTTTGTGGCTGATCCTTTTAAAAGTTTCAGTGGACTTTTGATTTAAAAGATAATGTTCTAGTTTGGAATTAGGAATCGTTTTAGTTTTTACATTCATAATGACTCGGTGAACATTAATGGGAATAGGCTGATTTTAAAAGAAAGAGATAAATACATTCATATATATCCAGAATTGTATTTGTGAGGTAGTTTTAGTGTATTTACTTTTTCACACAATAGAGGTATTTTGCACAAATGAATGAGATTTTTTTTATTATTTTGTTTATTAGCTGTTTATTTCCAAGCGTACAGAGTGCAGAGGCAGTTCTAATGCGGTAACCATTTACGCTGCTGCTACAGTTTTGGATTAATAATAATAATAATAATAATAATGCATTGGTTTTATAAAGCGCTTTTCAGGACCCTCAAAGATTCTTCACATCATTCTTTCACTCCAAACACGGTGGTGATAAACTACTGAAGCCACAGCTGCCCTGGGGCACACTGACAGAAGTGAGGCAACCAGTCTGTGCCATCAGCCCCTCCCACCACCACCAACCATTCACACACACAACAGACTCATTCTAGGCAATGTGGGTGAAGTGTCTTGCCTAAGGACACAACAACAGTGGCACCTGCTGTTCCCAGAGGTCTCCCACTCAGCACGGTGGTCCTGGGTTCGAATCCCGGTTGGACCAGGGCCTTTCTGAGTGGAGTTTGCATGTTCTCCCCGTGTCTGCATAGGTTTCCTCCGGGTGCTCCGGTTTCCCCTACCACTAAAAATATGTACAATAGGTCTGGCATGCGCCTCCTGTACTGGTACCCCGCTCCCAAAAATAACAATTGTAAACCGCTTTGAGACTCCGATGTGCAGTGAAAAGGCGGTATATAAATAAAGATTACTAGATTACTCCCATCTGTTACTTACAACAAGAATACCAAACAATTCTGATTCTGAAAATCTTCTGACATTTAATCCAGGTTGGGCTGGATCAAGCACAACTCTAGATAGATAGAATATTTAACACTCCCAGAGCAGTCAATTTGACGGCTTTTCGTTTTGGAAGTGTAATGACTCCTCTTTCTGTCAGTTTTGTCAACAACAAATTATAACCAACACCTTTTTCACAAAGATAGAAATCCTGGTTTTATTCCTTGTTTTGTCGTTAATAATTTGAGAATCATAACGAGACCTTTTTTAGTTCTGCGCCACATGGTACTTTACCAGTGAGATTAGCTCCAGGCGGTGAGTTCTGTAAACCCGGGTCACAGACTTTCTGATTGGTGAAACTGTGGAGGGCGGGACATCGAAATGAAAACAATAAGACGTCTTAGGGGCTGGAAAAGTAATTTAGAAATTTGAATATCTCGTCTAAAATTTGTTATCAGTTAAAGAATTATTGGAAAAGCGCATGTTTTGCCTTTTGACAAATGAAGCTCTTCGCGAAAGTTCACTGTGGTAGACCCGGCCACTGCTGCCAGATCTACAAGCCTGCTCATCCTCTACTCATTACACCAGCAAAACGCCCACATCTAATCCACCAATAACCACCAGGACAGCAAGTTAAAAGCCGGAGACGCCCACTTTCCCGGCCTTCTGAAGTTTGCAAACTTCTGAAGCCTGCAAGGTGCATGTCGCTAACGCACCTGTTCGCAAATGCATGCGTTGTTCTGGAGGGGTCGCTTCTGCTCACGTGTTGCTCGTGCGCGTGGCCCGGCTGTCCTCAGTCTGGCTGCTCGTGGTCTGCTCCTCCTTCGCGTCCCTGCACCTGCTATGGTTCGCGTGTCTCCACTGCTTTCCTCCTCTGTGGGCTGATCCGCGGGGCTGATCCGCGGGGCCCCTCCGCGGGGCCCCTCTGCAGGTTCTGTGCTGCTCGTTCCTCGTGGTCTGCTGCCGCGCGCAGACGGTCTGGCGGTGCCGTGCGTGTCCCTGCCTCGATTGGCGGTGCCGCGTTGTCCCGTTGCTTTTCCCACGTCTCCTGGCATGTGAGTACAGTGAGTGCGCCGACCGCGGACGGATTAATCCCTGAGTCTGGGCTGCAAGCGGCTGGTTTTTGCCCTACGCACTTGACTGCAGGCGTCAGTTTTCGCCCCGTGCTTGGTCTGCAGGCTCCATTTTCACACGTGTTTGAGCTAACTGAGGGGCAATGCATATTAAATGGCATCAATCTCTATTGTCTGAGGGATATAAGAGGAGCATGTGCATAATTCAGATTCATGTTCTGCCACTTGCAGTAAAACCACGTTGGAAATATGTGCAAAGACTACCCATCGTGCTCCAGACGGCACACACCAGAACTCTTGCCACGGCGCCATCTTTACAGCATTAATCTCATTACTCGCAGGTCACTATTGTTAAATGGATGTATTTAAATTCGTCTATCTGCAGGAGGAAGGAGGGGCCATGCATTTAAATAGCTAGGTCACTAGTATTAAATTGGGTAACTAAACTGCAGTTGTTGCATTTTGAAAGTGCAGCAGAAAGAAAAAGGGCCCGATGTGAATCTGCAATGGGTTTGAAGTGGAGTTGGAGCTAATGAACGCATGGAAAAGTGATCGTTCATGCGTATCTGCCATAACCAAAGCAGCAAGATGGCTCCGGGGGACATCTGTTTCTCGCATGGGAATGTTTCGGATTCGGGTTGATTTATTTCCTCAGGCTCTTAAACAACCATGGGCATGGTTCTCTGACCGCCGCTGCTGCGGTCCCTGCTGCCGTTCCTACTGATGCCTGATCCCGCTGCTGCCTGTTCCCGCTGCTGCCTGTTCCTGCTGCCGCTCCTGCTGCTGCCTGCTCCTGCTGCTCCTGCTACTACATGTGCCGCTGCTGCTGTTCCTGCCGCTGCCGCTCCGCAGGCTCCCAGGCTGCACCTGTCTCTACGGCTCGGCTCTTTCAGACACGTATGTAACCTGGCTCACGGAGACAAGCGGCGCACGCTGGCGTGACACGTCTGTTGTTCGTATGAATCGCATTGTGGTGCTACTGCTCCTGCTAATGCTGCTTCTGCTGCTTCATACTGCTACCGCTACTGCTGCCGCTAATGCTGCTATTGCTGCCGCTGCTGCTTCATACTGCTGCCGTGCTGCTGCTGCTTCTTTTACTTTGACACCTCTCTTCACTTCGCATCTCTTTTACTGAAACACTAAACAGCTTCAACAATATTCTACTGCTTTGGCTTTGATACAGGATTTTGCTGTTATTATCTACGGATGCTGCAACCGCTGCTGCTGCTGCTGCTGCTTCATACTGCTGCTACTGCTGCTGCTTCATACTGCTACTGCTGCTCCTGCTAATGCTGCTTCTGCTGCTTCATGCTGTTACCGTTACTGCTGCTACTGCTGCCGCTGCTGCTGCTGCTTCATGTACTTTGACATCTCTCTTCACTTTGCATCTCTTTTACTGAAACACTAAACAGCTACAACAATATTCTACTGCTCTGGCTTTGATACAGGTTTATTGCTGTTATTATCTACGGATGCTGCATCAGCTGCTGCTGCTACTGCTGCTGCTGCTTCATACTGCTACTGCTGCTGCTTCATACGGCTACTGCTGCTACTACTGCTGCTGCTGCTTCATTTACTTTGCCATCTCTCTTCACTTGCATCTCTTTTACTGAAACACTGAACAGCTACAACAACATTTTACTGCGGTGGCTTAGATACAGAATTATTACTGTTATTTCTAAGGACGCTGCTGCTGCTGGTACTGCTGCTGCCGCAACCCACTCTCTCAGAAGCTTATCCTGCTTCTAATGGATGCAGCCCGGCTGAGTATGCCGCGCTGCGCTGGACTCGCACCATGCTCCCAGGGTCGCTTCGGCGGTCGTGCTTCATCTCTCTACTTAATCTTCTGATCTATCAGATGCAGCCGGCCAAGTAGCTGCGCTGAGCCGTCAATCGGACTCCTAATCAAAGGCATCCATACCTGTGTTCTTCACTCTTCTGATCGCAGGCTCCCCATCACGCTGCCCATCCTAAGCGTCTCACCATTGCTCACTCAACCTTCATGCGGTCCGAGACACGGCTTTCCCGACCATGCTACTATCCTGATTATCTACTCTCCAACCCAAGATTCTAAGCGTAAGGGCGCCTGCAACATCAATGGCCTTCTCCGATATGTCTCTGCCCCTACAGGTCTCCGCTTCTACACGGACGCTGCCCCTTCCGTGGGTTTTGGGGGATTCTTCCAGGACCATTGGTTTGCCGAGCGTGGCCGCTACTTTCCACCGGAGCATCTCCTCTGCCCTACACGAGATATTCCCAGTGGTCGTGGCCTGCGCGCTGTGGAATCACACGTGGCAGAGAAAGAGGATCTCTGTCATGTGTGATAATCTCGACGTAGTGGAAGCATTACACAAAGGTCGCTCTTTTTCACCCAACATAATGTCCCCTGACCATTTCAACCTCCGTCTCAAACATTCAAAAATCAAAGGAGCCTGCAATATAGTAACAGCTCGCTCGGACACATCTCTCTGCCCCTACAAATCCTTTATGCGTTACACTCGCCTCCGCTGCAAAAAGGAGATCTTAACGGACCTCTATTTCTCACTCCAGACATTCTTCCCATGACAGCAACCTGGTTCAGAGCTCGACTAAGATTCCTACTGCTCCTCTGTAAATTGTCTCCCCAGCTCTACACAGCTCACTCATTCAGGATAGGCGCCGCCACGCGCGCGGCCTCGCTGGGGCTCCCCCACACCTCTCTGCAACAGCTGGGGCGCTGGTCCTCTTCGGCCTTCTCCGCCTACATCAGGCCAGACGCGTCTGCCATCCTGGCTGCACAACGGCTACTGGCTTCTTCGTAAGCTCCCAGCAAAGCAATACAAAGCAAAGTAAGTGAACCAATAAGATTCTGGTGGCGGCACGCACTTCTTCAAAGATAACTCTGCTACAGCGTCTGGTATCGATCGTGATGCGAGCGCTCACGTCCCAGGCAGCGTCCGGTTGATCGTGATGCGAGCGCTCACGTCCCGGCGCTTAAAGATACTCCACCGCAGCGTCTGGTACCGATCGTGATGCGAGCGCTCACGTCCCAGACAGCGTCCGGTTGATCGTGATGCGAGCGCTCACGTCCCGGCGCTTAAAGACAACTCTGCTACAGCGTCTGGTATCGATCGTGATGCGAGCGCTCACGTCCCGGCGCTTAAAGATAACTCTGCTACAGCGTCTGGTATCGATCGTGATGCGAGCGCTCACGTCCCAGGCAGCGTCCGGTTGATCGTGATGCGAGCGCTCACGTCCCGGCGCTTAAAGATAACTCTGCTACAGCGTCTGGTATCGATCGTGATGCGAGCGCTCACGTCCCAGACAGCGTCCGGTCGATCGTGATGCGAGCGCTCACGTCCCGGCGCTCAAAGATAACTTTGCTACAGCGTCTGGTATCGATCGTGATGCGAGCGCTCACGTCCCAGACAGCGTCCGGTTGATCGTGATGCGAGCGCTCATGTCCCGGCGCTCAAAGATAACTCTGCTACAGCGTCTGGTATCGATCGTGATGCAAGCGCTCACGTCCCAGGCAGCGCCCGGTTGATCGTGAAGCGAGCGCTCACGTCCCGGCGCTTAAAGACAACTCTGCTACAGCGTCTGGTATCGATCGTGATGCGAGCGCTCACGTCCCAGGCAGCGTCCGGTTGATCGTGAAGCGAGCGCTCACGTCCCGGCGCGCAAAGGTAACTCTGCCCGTTTTTGGGGATTATGCGCGCGAGCAAGCGCCGCACTCATCAGCATCTCTCCCGGGCCTAGGGCGCCAAACATACTCAATCAACAAACTTCTAACTGCATTTTCCCTCTTGGGTCTCTCCAAAGTGAAATAAAATTAGTGCCATTTAAAGATGACTTGACATGAAAATCTTACATATTGCTACTTTCATTTTAGTAAAAGTAGTTAAAAGCTAAAACTAAAAATGTTTGGGAATATTTCAGAATTCTATTGATTGGAATTTCTCTGGGAGTTCTAGTAGTTTCATAATTCTGGGTGCCCTAGTGTTAAATCCATATCTACTTCTGTATATGTCAGCAACTTTTCTAAATCGCACATTTGCTTCCACTACATCATAAATATTTGGCTGCCGTTGGATCGCAATAAGCAGACAGCAGTTATCACAGAGGCAATAGTGTGTGCAGTGATTGATCGAGCAACAACAAGCTCTGTTTATTGACACATAGTTCACATGTCCCGGGGCCAGCGCAGGGGCCAGCTCAGCCTGCTCCGACCGCAACCGAATACTGCGCCATTCGATATCCCCCCAACAAAGGAGCCCAGACGTGGAGAATAGAAGCCACTCATTATTTAATTTGGCTTGTAGTTGAGTTAAGCAGCGAGATAAAGACTCGCCCCGACACCTCTGTTTTCGTTTGAGACCCATTTCCGAACGTTAATTAGCATCAATATGTGGCACGGATTAGCCCAGACAACGCACCCACCTGATAGAGGCGACTGAGGCTGAAGTATAGGGCTGTTTTACTGCATGGGTAAAGGAGAGGCTTGGGTTGGACTGGAATTTAGAAAGTGGGATAGAGCGATAGTGTATGAATGAATGAGTGTGTTTTTGACCCAGTTTGATTTTCTGAGAATAATAAAGTGATTAGTGCAACTTTTCTAATTTTCCTGTCAGGCAAATTAAAGTTGGAGAACCCATTTTATTGTTTTTTGAAATTATAGTATATTAATAAAAAGCAAATGCAGCAAAAAGAGTCAAAAGTTTGTGAATGAATCGGGTCAAACAAATGTAGGTTCTCGTTCTCACATGCAAAACTGTTTTTAACACCACCACCCTCTCTCAGCCAATCAGAACCTTCCCTGTTTATGGCTCACTCCACACTAAACTGTATCAATGTGTACAATTTTGGTCAATGACACAAAAAAGTCCCGAAATGTCCGCGGCCGTTACCACTGAATGTTCCCAGACTCCTGTTGTGTCCTCAGCTTGTTTGTCCAGTGAAGAGGGCATTACTTAAACACAGATTTGTTCACAGCCGTATTATTAACAGCTCCAAGACGCCGGTTTGGACGTAACAAAAGTGGACTCGATTGTTACGTCCAAAACGCCCAGTTTGTCCGCAGTTATTGAATAATATTTTTTTTGCATTTGGGGCATTTTTTGAAAGGCAACATTTTTTCTTTCAATAGTTTTAGCTGCAATTCTGAGATTACACTATGAATATGTATAGGTCACATAGTATTAAAACATGTTTAGATACTATTTTATTTCATACATTTATTTTATTGTCGCTTGATTCAAAGTTAGATCGGCCCATGGTACAGCTTAGTGTG
Organism: Knipowitschia caucasica; assembly: GCA_964034765.1. Lineage (NCBI taxonomy): Eukaryota > Metazoa > Chordata > Actinopteri > Gobiiformes > Gobiidae > Knipowitschia > Knipowitschia caucasica. The sequence goes on along the minus strand of OZ035824.1, from coordinate 51,610,597 downwards.
GAGTGAGCCTTATATGTTTCCTGTCTTTTGCACACCCTAATGGATGTACATTTCTCCATTGTGTTTCAAAACAGAAAAAACCTCCTTTTGTATGGCAAAGACGTCAATATACGATAATTGATAAACTCCCCAGGAAGTGCGTAATTTCATTTCAGAGCAGGAGTTGAGATGACACAGAGAGATTGCAGAAAAAGAGGCTGGAGTGAAACAGCTGGAGACCGATGGAGAGATAGTGGTAATGCCTGCACTCATGCTTAACTGTGGGACTCATGACAAGATAAGGACAGCCATCACCCGCCAAGCCGCCATTTTCCCAGCAGAGAGACCCCTTTCGCCACATCCCCTCTCCTTATTGTTTAAAAGCACTCACGCCGGGCCCAATGATTACATGTTTGGAGCTAAAAGGACACGGGGCCCGCTCCAGAAATCTCCATTTAACTAACAGCTCTAATGCAAAGCCGTCGGAAACGTGTTGGGGTGCCGCAGTCCTCGTCCGAGCCTTTGAAATGGCCTCCTAATCAGAGTGAGTCACGTTCAAGGAATGTTCTGAGAAAAGTAAAAAGATTGAAAGGCAGGAGAGAAGCCGCAAAGGACTTAATTAACCTCGACACCCAACTTTGCGTTTGTTCACACGTTATTCTATCTGCTGCACAGATCTCTCAATGCCAGCCGGCGCTATGGCAACGCATCCGATATAGATGTATTGAATGCGTGGACTTGTTATAATTCTTTTCCTTTCCATGCTCTCAGCTGAATTCAGAGTAACATGTCTGCATTCAACAGGTTATTTTACTGATTTAGCCAAAACATGCGTACGATTCAGCCGAGAAGACATTTTAGTATTGCTCGCTACTGGGATGGATCAAGCAGAAGGAGTCATTCTGTCTATCTATCTGTGTTGATAGGTGTTTTCATACTGGAGACCCGGTTTTATGACCAGTGCTGAAATCTTGGGGCAACAGTGGGAAATGTTGGTGTGTTGTTTGGACCTGCGTCGGCTTTTCACCACTTTGAAGACAGGGACATGTCACAATAAATGGCTCAAAACAAACTTCTGGCTTTCAGAAGTCTTCTAAAGCCACAGCGCAGTGCACACAGGACCCCGGAGAATCGCATTATAATGGACTGCGGCAAGTTTATCATCCCGTTTTTTTACAGGGACAACTTTATAAATTAAAGAGAAGTGCATGCGCAAGCTCAAACTCTGATGGTAATAGTTTTGCACAACCTCACGTAACGCTGTCTTTATGAAAAGCAGTGTCTCTTGTGTGTAGTTTTAAATCCTTCTTCCCTGACCTGGTTTTATTGCCGTCTAAATTCCTGCGACGTTTAGTGTTCAACTGCTTGGACAAGGACTTATATGTCGCAAGGCGGGTCAAATAACGAGTCGTTTGGAAACACCAGCCCATGTTGCTCAGTGTGCACACGTTATGGCCCTGTAGGTACAGTACATGCATCTTTTCCTCCCGCTTTGAGCCTTTCCTTACTTCTGTGGAAGCAGTCACCAAGGCATCTGGTTCTCTGAATGTTAAACCCTGTAGTTGTGTAGATTAAACAAGACGTGTATGTCTTTAACTTAAATCATGTATCCTTCATGTTTACCTGCACCACTATGTCCACCTTGTTGTAGATTTCAGAAATGTCTCCATAAAGCTGTTTTATACTAGTGATTATCGTTAGGTGTTTGTATAAAAATCTGTGGTGTAATATTTAGCCTGGGTTTAGTGAAATTCAGGGAAGACTCAAGGACAAGGCTTCTGTGATATAAGTATCATTTTCAGGAACAGCGTCTCTGTTATCGGAACAAGACCTGAGACACGAAGAGGACTAGACCAGACCCAGACCAGGGCCTCAGCCGGCCTCAGACCATATGACGTCATCGGACATTTTGGTAAAAGTGTTGGTGGGACATTTTGATAGCAGTCTGAGCAGGGACAGAGACAGAGGGCATCGCAGAACCTGGATGTTCTCTGCACATTTTCAGGCCTGGAGGGACAGTTAAAATGGCTCAGCTCATATAGGGTTAGTTATAGGTAATTAATAGCTCAGAGTGTTTTGTGTTAATATTTAATTGTAAAGATAAATAAATATTGTTCTATTTTTAACTCTTGAATGCTTGGTCTTATTTCTGCATCAAATTCGAACACGTCTGTCATTTTTTTTGACAATACCCTGTATGTCTATCTGTATCCTTACCGGTATGTTTACATGTATGTCTACGTGTCATTGATGCTGTTTTGTATGTCCTTTTCTCTGCAAAAAAAAAAAAAAACTTAAATCATGTAATTATAGACAATACCTCACCCATTTGCCTCCCCCTTAGAAGCATGATCAATTAATTATAGGTCACATGCATAATTAATGTCTGTTAATCAATAATCTTACATCTGCTGATTCTTATTTACTTCTGTATAACACTAAGCCATAGAAGCCTTGGTATTATGTGTCACAAAAAGTAAAAATCAACCCGAACCACAATGAAAATAAACAGTTATAATGTGTAATGATATGGCAGTGTTCATAAACGTTATGAAAACTGACTATTAAATTGTCTGCCGCCCAGTTAAATCAACTTGAAGCAATTTTAAAACATTACTCCAAATAATAGCCCTTTAACGCACTGCACACACACCCACACACACACACACACTTTAGAACTCTCCTTATTCACAAAATCCAGAGAAGAGTTCCCCGTTTCCCTTTCTCTGGGAGTCCAATCTCGAGTCCTGTGGCCCTTTTTATGTTGGGTAGAAAAGGGGGCTTTGGGGATCTGTGCACTCTGAAACCAAAACCCCGAGGCTAAAAACACCAATCATAAGTAAATCAGAAGGAAAGATGTGATTGTAGATGTTCTTTGGAAGCAGCAGACCAACTCATTTGAACCGGACCGAAGCTTTGACACAAAATCCTTAATCGCAGAAACATGACTTTCCAGCACTTTGAAGGGAGTTTCAAGTAATGAGGCTAACGCTGTGTAACCTGGCAACATTGGCTGATGCCGAAAGAGGCTGAAGAAACGCCTCGGGCTGTCGGCAAGGGAGGACTATCCGCTCGATAAACTCCAAATATATTTCTGCTCGGTACCCCAGTGTTTACTCCGCGTCTGCAGTAAAGTAAATATGTGACTAGCCAGATGTTCTGATGCATTCTTTATTAGCTGGATGCAAGATTGGAGAAGATGAGCTCGGTGGAAAGGGGTTGGAATGATCGAAGAGGGCTTAAAGGAACACGCTCTTACTTCTTAATGAACACATGCAATGAATCATCATGGTAAAGAAGGATTAGATGCAATTAGTCGTATTGGAGACATTATGGAAGTTGGAAGCCATGTTATGTGATGCAGTCCATGTCGCTAGTTCCTTGCTCCCAGCTTGGTTCTATTACTAGTTTTTTTTGTGGCCTCGATCACATCTTTTGGTCAACTTTTTCAAACTAAAAAGTGAAAAAGAGCGGGCCTCCCTATCCCAGCCAATCAGCTCTCAGCCCAAAGTATCAAATAGTTCCTCACAGGTCTCTTTCTTCAGAGACCGGTGAGTTACTCCCATGTCTTGGTCCGGGTCTGCATGGTCTTAGGTCTGGTCGTGGGTTAGGTCTCGGTCCAAATAGAGACTAAAATGTTTTGTGGCATGAATATGTTTAAAGCCTAGCGTACATGGACAGAGTAACTGGAGACAACTAGTTTCAAGGCGGCTTTTGGCGACTGAGAGGAGATGATGGAGATGATCAGCTGAAATCGGTCGATGTGAGCGCTCTTACAACTGGAGATAAACTGTCGATCTCCGGATTCAGTCAGTTGCCCGTGTTCTACTTTTCGGCAACTAGTTGTCCTCAGATCCGGAGATATCACCCGATGTGCTCCAACAACATGTGTTAAGAGTGTTATCATGTGACGTAGGTGCCCGTCATGTGACTTGTTGCGCTAAAACAAAGTAAAATGGCGACTGAATATGAATGGACGGAGATTTCATCAAGAATCACGAGCGCTAGAATTGTAAAACACGTAGTGCAATTAGAATTGGTGGGGAAACATACCTTCAACATGTAGAGCGCCATTTTGGACAGTCACGTGATATTGTGTGTATAGCGCCCTCTACAGTTTATGTCAGAAAACACACTGTAGTTGAGGCCAGTTACTGTTATTCCCCAGACTGGCCTGATACAGGAGTTGCCCGTTTTCTCCAGATTGTCGATGTGTGCGGGGCAGGAACTCATAGGCCACGGATATAATCAGTTGCCAGTCCGATATACGCTAGGCAAAAGAGTACTAATTGTGTATAATGCCACTATGAGAGTAACTGCACTGTATTAAGAATATCAAAGTATTTCTGCGCTTTCTGTTGGGAAAAACATAATGTGATAATTATAAAACTAAAAAGTTTGTTGTGGCTTCACTTTTCTGAGGTTTTTTTTCTCAAATCAAGAAGAGAACATTTTTGATGGACTTATAAAAGTGAATCAGAGAGAGCTCTCAGTGCCTGTGAGGGAGACCTTGTACAAAAGAAAACTTCTTTACAGCGACTGACATAACTAATGTGCAAATTGAAAAGTGTTTTTGTGAAGGACAAACTTCTAAGAAATATTTTTGCACACAAAGACTGAAAACTATTTTGTATAAAAAGTGCAAGTGATGATACAACTTCACACATTTCATTGAAAATAACACAATAGAGAGTGGTTTGAGCTGCCTCCTTTCATAACGAAGGTGGAGGGTTCAACTGGGTGGTATGGGGCCTTTCTGAGAGCAGTTTGCATGTTCTCCTTGTGTCTGTATAGTGTCTTCCAGGTGCACTAAACATGTGCAATGGGCCTACGGAAGAAAACAGCCTCTAGATAATTCTGGTGTATTTCTGTATATCCCCAGCTGTTCATTAACGCAAACTTAAAACAATATCAGAATCGTGTTTATATTAGCATAATAAATCAGCATTATCATTTTGATCAGCAAATTATTCGCACATATAATTATTATGTATTATAGTCATAGATCGGTTTACAGTACAGCACATTAGGGTATTATTTTTTCTTTTTTGGATCTTATAATCACTGATAACACAAATCAAACCAAGTAAGATGCCCAAAAGAGGTATTTTTCTAATTTCCACCTGGATGACAGCCCTGCACATTAGCCTGTCATTTTAGCAGACAGCTCTCTGGTAACAACCCCCCGCGATACAAGTGTAATCAGACATGGCATCAATTAACAGCAGCATCGTGGGACGTCCCATGGAAAGGCTGTTCTCTGAGCTCTTGGCCTGGACTTCAATGAGCCATCGAAGGGGGCAGGACATGCTGGAGCCTTGGGGCCAGTATGAGGGGTGTGTGTGCAAAAAGCCACTCCGTATAACAGGATTTCACCTCTGAAACTCCCGCTGCGCTGTCGAATGTACCGCTTTTCACTTGTTCAGTCGATGCTGTATGAATAAATGGACATACTTGAAAAGGGTTACATTCAATTTTCACAGAGGGAGCAGAAAGACGGCAAGAACGAGTGTAATAGAGTGGTGGGAGGTGAGTCAACTCAAAGAGGAGATGACAAAGGCGCCATGAAAGGGATTGAGGTGTGGGGGTAAAGCAGGAGATAAGTCGGACATGAGCAGAGATGGACTGGTCAGGGTTATAGCTTTGGTCCATGTGCGGAGCCTCTGGGTGGACGAACGATTCATGCTGGAGTGAATGGATGCTCAGCAAGTTCTTCCCAAAATAAACTGGTTTCAACTATGTAAGAATCAACAGTCCCAGAGAGGGCAGGGGCATGCAGAAGTAATAATAATAATAATAATAATAATAATAATCTTTATTTGTATAGCACTTTTAAAAACAGTGTTTACAAAGCGCTGCACAGTCAGCATGATAAACAATAAAAACAGTCATAATGCAAGGTCAAAATAATTAGATACAAAAACGCAAAGCAAACAGAGCAAAACACAAAAGAGACTCAACTCAAGTGACGAAACGATCGGAATTATTCCACATTTGTAAGGTTTATGATCACCAACATCAAATATAATGTTGAGATTATTTTTGTTTGAAAGACTACACTAAAGTAATAAATAACTGTGAAGTTAAATCAAAATAATATACATTTTTTACTTAAAGGAGCTATAGGTAAAAATCTGGCCAAAAGTGGTACTGCAGCCTCTCCCACTCTCCCTGACTCAGGTTGCCAGATATGCAGACGAATCCAGCTGGGACCATAACAGCTGAATAGACAAGAGTTTTGTCAACAACAAATCTATAACCAACACCTTTTTCACAAAGATAGAAATCCTGGTTTTATTCCTTGTTTTGTTATGAATGATTTTTTAGTTCTGCGGCCACATATTACTTTAGCTCGGCAAGGTGAGATCTGGCAACTCGGATCACGGACTTTCTAATTGGTAAAATGGTGGAGGGCGGGACATCAAAATGAAAACAAAGATTTAGGGGATGTAAAACTAATTTTGAAATCCAAATATCTCTGAACTGCTGTGATCAGTTAAAAAAGTATTGGAAAAGAGCATGGTTTATTAATGCCTTTTGACAGATTAGGGCCCTTTAATGATGACAGATTAGGGCCCTTTAATGATGACAGATTAGGGCCCTTTAATGATGACAGATAAGGGCCCTTTAATGATGACAGATTAGGGTCCTTTAATGATGACAGATTAGGGCCCTTTAATGATGACAGATTAGGGCCCTTTAATGATGACAGATTAGGGCCCTTTAATGATGACATATTAGGGCCCTTTAATGATGACAGATTATGGCCCTTTAATGATGACAGATTAGGGCCCTTTAATGATGACAGATTAGGGCCCTTTAATGATGTCAGATTAGGGCCCTTTAATGATGACAGATTAGGGCCCTTTAATGATGACAGATTAGGGCCCTTTAATGATGACAGATTAGGGCCCTTTAATGATGTCAGATTAGGGCCCTTTAATGATGACAGATTAGGGCCCTTTAATGATGACAGATTAGGGCCCTTTAATGATGACAGATTAGGGCCCTTTAATGATGTCAGATTAGGGTCCTTTAATGATGACAGATTAAGGGCCCTTTAATGATGACAGATTAGGGCCCTTTAATGATGACAGATTAGGGTCCTTTAATGATGACAGATTAAGGGCCCTTTAATGATGACAGATTAGGGCCCTTTAATGATGACAGATTAGGGCCCTTTAATGATGACAGATTAGGGTCCTTTAATGATGACAGATTAGGGCCCTTTAATGATGACAGATTAGGGCCCTTTAATGATGACAGATTAGGGCCCTTTAATGATGACATATTAGGGCCCTTTAATGATGACAGATTAGGGCCCTTTAATGATGACAGATTAGGGCCCTTTAATGATGACAGATTAGGGCCCTTTAATGATGACAGATTAGGGCCCTTTAATGATGTCAGATTAGGGCCCTTTAATGATGACAGATTAGGGCCCTTTAATGATGACAGATTAGGGCCCTTTAATGATGACAGATTAGGGCCCTTTAATGATGTCAGATTAGGGTCCTTTAATGATGACAGATTAAGGGCCCTTTAATGATGACAGATTAGGGCCCTTTAATGATGACAGATTAGGGCCCTTTAATGATGACAGATTAGGGTCCTTTAATGATGACAGATTAGGGCCCTTTAATGATGACAGATTAGGGCCCTTTAATGATGACAGATTAGGGCCCTTTAATGATGACATATTAGGGCCCTTTAATGATGACAGATTAGGGCCCTTTAATGATGACAGATTAGGGCCCTTTAATGATGACAGATTAGGGCCCTTTAATGATGACAGATTAGGGCCCTTTAATGATGTCAGATTAGGGCCCTTTAATGATGACAGATTAGGGCCCTTTAATGATGACAGATTAGGGCCCTTTAATGATGACAGATTAGGGCCCTTTAATGATGTCAGATTAGGGTCCTTTAATGATGACAGATTAAGGGCCCTTTAATGATGACAGATTAGGGCCCTTTAATGATGACAGATTAGGGTCCTTTAATGATGACAGATTAAGGGCCCTTTAATGATGACAGATTAGGGCCCTTTAATGATGACAGATTAGGGCCCTTTAATGATGACAGACACAGGTCCAAACTCTCTCTGACCCTAAACCTCTCTTCCATCACTTGCTCTCATACTTTGTGGAACCCATTTTTTGGAACAGCAGTTTTCATAGATTTCCAAATGAACGAAGGTCTGCATTTGGACTGAAACATTTTAGCACATTTTACGGTTGTCTGCTACTTGTTGTGGTGTTATAGCATCAACAACAACTAAAAAAAACCCTTTCTGTTTGTCGTAAACATGACTAAATATGCAAAAGTTTAAGTTTTATTCGTACTTTTGCATCTGTAAGTCTTGCTTTAACAACGACAGCTGCATTGGAGGAGTCAAGGAAGTTTTAGATTGAGGTCAAGTTATGTTAAAAGCCAGTTGAGTTAAAACCACATCTTGTTGTTGCAAACATGTTTTAGGGAGTTTTTTTGTGAAAGAATATATTAAATAAAAGGTATCATTAGTACCTCGCTGTCCCGCTGCACTTCTACTCCACGCGCTCTGCAGTCTCTAACAGGTCTCCATTGATCATTGCATTTCCTCTTTATCTTTAATCAAAAGGCCGGGGAAACTATGCTGTTTAATGGATGAGTTTTTGCCCACTCACAGCTCCCACAGAAGCCGCTCTCATTCATAATGGATCAGCCTTGGCTAATCATCCCTGTGCCACTCACACACAACTCTCTGATACACTGTTTTTTATCAAATAACAGCCGTGACGGACAGAGCGGTAAACTTATCAAGAATGTATGGTCACTGCGGGCTGCAGATTTTCATTGGCGCAGGCGAAACACACAGAAAGCAAAAGAGGGTGATGAGAGGGCGACGCGTTTTTGAGACGGAATAATGCATCACAGGGTTATACATGTATTTATTTTTGCATGACGCTTCAGAGGAGACTTCTGCGAGAGAGATGTGTCCTCTTCATCTTCCAGTGAAACAGATTGCAGGGTTGGTAGCAGAGAGGAACGCAGAAGTAAGGATTTGACCTGGCCGCCCAAACCTACCAGAGGCTGATACCTGCTCAGGAATGAAATCAGAGGATCCAGAAGAAGAGGAAAAGAAAAATGTCAACGGCCCGTGTATTTTCCGTTCAAAAAATGGCTTGAATTTTTATTTTGATGAGGAAAAGGAAAAACGAAAAATTGGCTTGATATTTGATTTGTCGTTTTGATGCAAAAAATGAAAAAAAACTGAAATATTGAACAATTCTTTTAGGTCGATTTGATTTCATTTTTCGTTTTGGCGCAACAGGAAGTATGCGCCAAAGCCCGTGCAGCATGATTTTCGTCCGGTTGGGGACAGCAGAAAGCAGGCTGGCGCACGGAGTCCCTGGAGGCGGCACTTCCTGTTCTAGCAAAAAAAAACGCGTACTTGCCAATCACTTCCAGGGGGTAATTAAGACGTCATTATTGGTTTATTATCCATGTTGGTTTTATTTAGAAAATCAAAAGAACGGATGATACACAGATTCGTCAACCATAGTTTTTGAGAGCGTTAGTGATTTTGGTGCATATGGTATACGGGAGATTTAAAAGACGCCATTAAAGCAGAGCAATTCTAAAACACAGACTGCATTCTCTGCCAGAACTGCCAACCCTTAAAGTCTCCAAAAAGCCTGCGCTAGCCCACTCCCTCCATTAATTGACCTCATACGTCTCTTAAAACAGCAGATGTATCTATTTATCTCATTTAGGCTGCATGTGAAAGCTGCTCACAACCAAATTAGATTTATTGGTTTACCTATAGCATAGAACAACGTATAGATTAGCAGAACAAACAAAAGTGTATTCATAAATCAGCCGTGTTTTTGGGTATAAGAGCGCAAAACTTTAAGCACCGAGTCATTTATTCCTGTTTTAATGCCGAGCTCTTCATCATCTCCACTTCATCTTCACCACAGCCTCTGGGTCTCACTCAGAACATGTTCAGAGAGCGGAGAGACAATGATGCAATGGAATTAAGTAGCCAACTCTCATGCATATTTATCGGCCCTCCACTGACAGGCTGTGTGTTTAGCTAATGATAGAAGCTTGGGTAAAAACACAGCCGCAGATAAGCATGTTGGATTTCGCTGTTTATCCCCCCGCTCTGGTCCCTTCCTTCCTCGTCAACGTCTCCTCTCTGGCGGTCTGATTAAATGGGCAGCTCTCCTGTTTGGCCAGGTTCCAGCTCTGTTGGCCCCGGGCAGCCAGACCTCCTCCACATACCTGAGGAGCTCTCTTCATTATTGCCTCCCTCTCCGCCCTTCACTGCGATATTGGACTGTTCGACCCAGAAGGCCACATGTCTTCCCTTAATGGTGCCATAGGGCTGCAATGGAAATCGCAATTTTTGTGGTCAATCATTAACTTGTAAAGATATACATGAAAAAGATCTTGATTTAACTAGATTTGGTCTTGGGTTATCCTTTTCATGTATCTCTGAAGATTGTGTTTCGAGTTCTGGTGACTTGAATAATTCCTGCATAATTCCTACATCTAGTCTTAACCTAACCTGGTCGTACCACACCATAGTACAAATTACATTTCGTACTAAGGTCTGGATTTGATCCATTGAGCAAATTTTGCAGATTGAAACGATTGGATCTGAGTTTACCGTGATGTATGCAATGAGCCCGAATAAGTTGTTAGCATTTAGCCTAGCTTTAGCCATCTCCTTTGCTGCTAACGGAGCATGTGGGGAGTAGGATAAGGCCAGGCTAATCTTAACCTTAAAATGGGTCAATCTTTGTATATGCTTGATCTTTTCTATTTTAAGGTTTGTCAATACACTGCAAAAGATGACAGAATTAAAGACAAAAAATGCTCAAATTTGGCTAAATTGATGTGCTAATAAAGAATGTTCTGATGCATTCTTTATTAGCTGGATGCAAGATTGGAGAAGATGAGCTCGGTGGAAAGGGGTTGGAATGATCGAAGAGGGCTAAAAGGAACACGCTCTTACTTCTTAATGAACACATGCAATGAATCATCATGGTAAAGAAGGATTAGATGCAATTAGTCGTATTGGAGACATTATGGAAGTTGGAAGCCATGTTATGTGATGCAGTCCATGTCACTAGTTCCTTGCTCCCAGCTTGGTTCTATTACTAGTTTTTTGTGTGGCCTCGATCACATCTTTTGGTCAACTTTTTCAAACTAAAAAGTGAAAAAGAGCGGGCCTCCCTATCCCAGCCAATCAGCTCTCAGCCCAAAGTATCAAATAGTTCCTCACAGGTCTCTTTCTTCAGAGACCGGTGAGTTACTCCCATGTCTTGGTCCGGGTCTGCATGGTCTTAGGTCTGGTCGTGGGTTAGGTCTCGGTCCAAATAGAGAGGCTAAAATGTTTTGTGGCATTAATATATGTTTAAAGCCTAGCGTACACACTGCAAAATATGACAAAAAATGTGGCTAAATGTATCTAAATTTGAGCACATTTTCACTGCCTTAAAACAAGATTTGCCAGTGGAACAAGAAAAATTGTCTTGTTTTAAAAAGATACAAGATATTTTTCTGTTGGAATGAGAAAATAAAGCAATAGTTCTTGAATCAAGTCAAAATTGCTTGTCTCATTGGCAAATCTCATTTTAAGACAAGTTAAAAAAAAACTCGATTCTAGCAATTATCATCTCATATTTTAACATTTTTGGCAGTGTAGTTTAATTCTTGTTGTTGGGAGGAGGAATTATTGTCTCTAAATGAGACATAATTAGCCATTTCATTCTTATTTATTTATTGTTGTTTATTGGGTTGGGACAGTACATGTTCATAAACACATCACTCCGGATTGTAGCGTTGGGCTAATTTCCATCCGTCGTTCCACATTCACACAAACACACACTCATCTACCCTGAACTATTGTACATGTTTTTAGAGGTAGGGAAAACCGGAGCACCCAGAGGAAACCTACACAGACACGGGGAGAACATGCAAACTCCACTCAGAAAGCCCCGTTCCGACGTGGATTCGAACCCAGAACCTTCTTGCTGATAGGCGAGGGTGCTATCCTCAGCCATTGTGCTGCCTATTAACTGTCAAAAGGTGTGATAATGCAGTTTTTTGAGAAAATATTAAGCATTTGTGAAGTGAATCTTTAATTTGTCCCATGAAAACGGATGTATAGGTTAGAAATGTTCTGAAATGTGTTTTCAAATTGATCGATTATGTGATATTAAGCCATTGTATTCACGTTACTAAAATTAGAAAAAAAATACTACTGCTAAGATTAGACTTCAAACAGGATATGGACGATCTCATTGCAATATCGGTCAGACAGATCACATCAGATCAGATATTTGACCAATAACGTGCCGCTCTATTGGGACAGTCGCTTGGATGTATGCGCTGAAATGCAAAAAGATACAAGTGTGCCGAGCTCGTATCCCATTACAGGCTAATGGTTTACATGACACATTCCCGGGAGATCTGAGGCACACAGCATGGGGAAGGGTCTCGGGTCGCGGCGTCTTATGGGTCAGCCTTAGGTCACTGGTAAAGCCCACATTGCGTTTGAAGCTTCACTTAGCAACAATAAACACAGCACAACTGCGCCGCACTTTCATCAAATCTATTCCAGCACATTCCTCTTTCTCAGGCTCCCGGACACGTCTCCGGAGCGCTGCCATATACATCAAACACTGAGAGCGATTCTTCTGCTACATCTGCAGCCAACAGCCGCTGATAAAGCTGTATCTGCGATGACAGCAGGACACAAACACAACTCACTCTGTTTTCATACACTGGAGTAAGCAAACATGGAGCAGTAAACACACAAGGCTCATTTCCTTAAAGAGGTTGTGCAAGGTTCATTTCTAGTGGGTTTATTTCCACATAGAAACAAGTCTAGAGGATAGGATTAGTCTGTCGTTTACATTTTTTTCATCCGACTTCCCAAACCCGAAATAGAGCCGTAGCAACGGCCATAGCAACGGAATGCGGGCACTGCCCAGCTTTTCCCAGTGACGTCATATAGGTAGAATGCCAGACCCGGAAGTACTCCGTCTCAGTCAAAACACTGTACACGGTATACACGCTAGCGTCTTTTCTCCGTCTTTCTTACCATGCCACGCCGCTGTGCAGCGATGCATTGCTCGCAAGAGTTTAGCAAGCTGTATGAATGGCCGAAGGAAAAGGCAAGAGCGAGAATGTGGACCGCGTTCATAAGAAGGAAGCGGGCCAATTTTGACAAGCCGACGAAGTGGAGTTTCGTTTGCCACAAGCACTTCACGGAAGATTGTTTTGTGAATTGGCGTCAGTATCAGGAGGGCTATGCAAAAAAGTAAGTGTATATTTACTGGAATATTCACTGTTTTTACTTTAGTTAAATAATTGTTGTCTCATGTTGTATGTTGGTAAAGTTAATTTCTTTGTTGAAAGATCTTACGTTCGAGGAGGAAAGTTCAATTCAAATACAATCCAATAAAAGGTTTCTTTATTAAAGTTTTATAACGATGAATTTAGAATAACTGTCCCAGTCAGTGAGGGACAGAGTTGTATGTACGAGTACACAATAAATTGTATTGTCGTTGTTGTCATGAATGATGATGATTATTGAATTGAAATTGATCGTCACTTGTTGTTTTGGGTGTGAATGTGTCCTAGTAACGACTATTGAATTGCCTTTACCAGTGCAAAACGAATCCAGTCACTCTTTCATTTATAAAGATGTGTGTTGAACGTTAGAAATGTAATTCATTTAACTCATTGGATCCCAAAGACGTTCTATTTTTTAGTAACACTCATTCCCAAAGACGTCTTAGACGACTTTTTCACTCAGGGTGCTATATTGACCTCTGGTGGACCTTTTGATATAGAAATCAGCCGTTTAGGTGCCAGATTAGGTGGAATGATTATTTGACACCTCTAGAGTGCAGTATTGGGGTGTCAAAAGGCAACAGAAGAGAGAGGAGGGGGTGGTACAGTGGATCTAAGTAATAATGGAATAACAAACCATTCCGACAGCCTGTCGACATCCACCGTTCGCCAAGTCCTATCGTCAGTACTGTCACCGGTCAATTCTTGCCCGTCCTCATCTTCTGACAGCGCATCTGGCTCGAACATGTGTGGGGTCAGGTGCAGGAATTCTTCAATTGTATCCTGGGTGTCATCTGTTGACACACGCTCGCTTGACGAAGAACTGTTGCTGTCCCTATCCGAGTCGCTTCCACTGTCAGCGCAATCCGCCATTATGTTTTCCGTTTCTACCTCACTGACGTCACACGTCCTGTTTCGCGATGTTCTGCAGGTATGAAATCTAAATCGCCACTACGCGCTTATTTCATAATATTTTTCAATGATTCTTCGTCAGTATTATAGATTATGATATATATTATTGGTGAACGCAGTTATAAAGTGGTATCAATTTAATAGAAATGAACCTTGCAAAACATCTTTAAGACTGCTGTGGAAACGTAACCTTCTGCACAGGGTCGAAGCAGCACCACTATCTGTTGTGACCAGTGGGGGCGGGTCCCGGCTCAAAAGTGGCCAAAATGACGTGCGCTGACATGCTGCGATACCACCCCGGGACGATGGGGGTGGACCCGGAATAAGAATTAGCCAATGCTAACATATAGCATTGGCAGACCTCTCGAAAACGTCTTTACAGGATGGACCAAAAGTTGGCTCTTGGCCCAAAGCTCCGTTCCACATGTGTGTCAATGCTGAGTGTTCTGGACCAGTCTAGTTTAGTCGCTGGAAATTTTTGAAGTCTCTCTTTCAAATGAATGGAGCTGCGCCGGCTGACGCATGCGCAGATGCATTTTTTCACAATTTTCTTGTGGGCGGGACCACTTGCGGCCATTTTGGATAGCTCCAGTAGAGCATTATTTTTGGCCCATTAGTTTGAACAGCGGAGAGATAGGCGTGACTCTGTCCGTTAATATATACAGTCTATGGTTCTGATCTTTGGGGTTACTACGGAGCTGCCTGTATTCTTTCAGAGAGTCGAATACGTCAGCATTATCATGGATCTGATCACTTAAAGCGAGCCAGGCAAGTGTAATGTCAAGTTGATCCTCAAAGCAGAGCGACTGAAGCTCAGCTGATTTTTTCACCCCGTCTTGCACTTTGATGAAGTGGAGTAAAATGCAAATCAGAACCTAAGATATAAGAGCCAAATTGAATTCAGTGGGGGAACATTATCAATGCAAATGGAACTGGGGCCACTCTAGTGTGAGCTAACAGGTGCAAAGCTATCAAAAGGACGTATTTTATATCAAAAGCAAAACTCCAAAGTTAAACTAACAGCATTTTTTATTCAGTACAGTATGACACAGCAATTCTGGGAACAGCTGAAGGTTGAGCAGTCCCCTGACTTTAACTAGGGTATGGTCCCTCACAGACAAGGACACAGCATAACACAAGACTAATATATTACATTGATGACGGTGAAAAGAGCACACCCTGTGGCCCTCGCCGTGTGCAGCGAAGATCAGGTAAGAGACCTTTATTCGTCCTATTGTGGGCAAATGTCAGTCTGTTTACTGCACACACAGTTTATAGGAAAAAGAGCAATGAGGATAAACATATTAGTTCAGATAATAAACATTGCATCTAGTCTTTCAATCCTGTATACAGAAAGATGTATTGCACCAGTCGTATCATTTTTTACCCTTTCTATTAAATTTCATTTAAAGTTTTTTTTTAAACCAGTATAGTTTTGTGTCCAACTGATGTTTGGTTAGAGCAACCAATGAATTATGGTTGAACTATGAATATTTGCCAAATTATTCTCATCACAATGACCTATCTCGTTGGCCAACCCTCCAATCAAAGGGCAGAACCACTGGCATCGGAGTTCTATCGTGACGCGGTACAATGATTGTGTTTTCAATCTATTTTGGGAAAGAGGCAAATTGGACATTCTATTTATTTATTTATTTAGAGGAAAAGCCCCTTGAGATGAGTCATCTTGTTTTCGAGGGGGTCCTCAAGATTTCACAAGGTGACAGATACAGCAAAACAGATGCAAACAAAACAATCAATAAAATAAAAAAGCAACCATAAAAAATACACACACACACACACACACACACAATTCTGACCAATACAATGGTCAAAACATTTAATTGGGTGGCCCACAATCTCTAGGTTTCTAGTTTATATTTTGGTGAGTAAAATTGTATTTTTTCTAACCAATAGGATTTAAAGTGTTTGAGCTCACATGTGCAAGACAAGTCTGTGATTTCCTCACTGTGGGACTAATAAAAGCATTCATTCATTCATTCAAATTCCCTTTACTGCGATAAACCTCTATCCATTCTCCCTCTCATTAACATACATCGTCTGAGACTGTTTCAGTGAGATGCACAGTAGCAGTGAGACTTCCCAGCTGCAGAAAAGGTCTCTGAAAACAGCAGGTAGGTTGTCACAGGTCAGTTCCTGTGATAGGACGGGGACTCTGAGATAACAGAATGTCATCTTCAAGCAGAAAACGCTGTGCTCTGCAGAGTCTCCGGTGTCAGACTGATTGATTGATCTGTCTGCAGTCACTTCAGTCACTTCTGTGGCACGCTTTGGTCCCAGAACAGAGGCTTTTTTGCCCTGTTTACCCCCTCACAAGCGTCGACAGGGCACATGTACGGAAAAATACAAACACACAAAAAGATATCTCAGGGATTCTAATAGTGTCAGACTCATTTTGGTCGGGGCCACATTTGAAAAAACGTGTTGTTTTTAGCTCAGCTTTTGCCTCTGATTTTTGTATTTCTTTATTGTATTATAGTTAGCCCAAATTGTTGGTTTTTATCTAATTTGAGATTGAGATTATTTGAACATATTGAGCTGTGCATGCATTGACTGAGCCTAAATTGGACCAAAGTACTGTATGAGTTTGCAATACCAAGCCTATTACTAATTGTTTCATGTATTCAAAGTTTATTATTAAAATAAATTGTTACGTTGTCTCATTACATGCAAAGTCATACATAATGCATCCATCCATCCATTCATTTTCTTCCGCTTCATCCATTGCCGGGTCGCGGGGGCAGCAGTCCAGCTCGTCCGGGGAGACCCCAAGGCATTCCCAGGCTAGCTGAGAGACATAGTCCCTCCAGCGTGTCCTGGGTCTTCCCCGGGGCCTCCCCCTCCCCAGGGAGGCGTGTAGGAGGCATCCGGAACAGATGCCCGAGCCACCTCAACTGGTTCCTCTTGATGTGGAGAAGCAGCGGCTCTACTCCGAGCTCCTCCCGTGTGACTGAGCACCTCCCATATCTCTAAGGGAGCGCCCAGCCACTCTGCGGAGGAAGCTCATTTCGACCGCTTGTATCCGCGATCTCGTTCTTTCGGTCATTACCCAAAGCTCATGACCATAGGTGAGGGAGGGAACGAAGATTGACCGGTAAATCGACCCCGAGATAATACATAGTGCAAAGCTTGAGATATATTACTTGTAAAAGCCCCAAATAAATATATACTTTGACAATGGGCCGTTAGCTTAACTTCTGAACGATATTTAAGGATATCTGTACGAGGTTTGAAGTTAATCAATACATCTAAAATATAATATTAATAACTATTATAAATTGAAATACTAATTATTTAGATTTAATGCTTTGAAATGATTGAGCAACATAAAACTCCAAAGCGCACTTTGAGCTCGGTGCACGGCTCTGATCATTTGCCGTCGGTCTCAAATGGAGGCTAAATATAGAGAGTGAGCTGGAGCTGGTAGTATTATTATCACTATGGGCTCTTGTGTTCTTCCATAATGACCAGCGGCTGCACCTGTCTCTTGCTCAGGTCAGTCTAAAAATAGCCCCCATGCCCCTCTGCACACGCCACTACACCTCCAAACGTGATCCATGGTTCAATCCACAGTGCCCAGGCTGCAGGACCGGCCCGTGGAGAAACTTGACGGCATTACAGTGAGCGGAATGGGCTGGCTCCAGAGAGGTGCCTGGCCTGCATTGCTCCAGCATTATCACTGCAGTGTGGCATGTGTGCGACCGGAGCACTATATTTGGACACTCACGGCAGCAGAGGAGAGAGGAGTATGGCACAGAGCTTCCACATCACTGAGGCCGAAGGAATGATTTGGTTAATGTACAGATGATTGCATTTCTAAATCAGCCTGTCATGAGTTCATTCAATAATCAACACCACAAAACTGACCAGGCAGATAGGGCTGGGAAACTTTAGAGCCTGTCTTTATGATATGAAACTACAACGGACATTCAAATCCATATTTTCTCATTTAGATATACAACATAATTCAGTAAAGAGTAACGGCTTTTGACTTTTACTCATGATTCGTCTCATTTTATTTAAAAAAACCCCACTATTGGTGCTTATATATTTACTGATTGCACAGCTCCTCACAGCAGCAGGAGAACGCTCCATTGATCTGAATATAATCTCAAAACGTTCTATCATTTCTTGATAACGGACCTATCAAAACAATAATGGCCGCTGCCCTTTGGCAACGCACTCTCTGCTTGTCTCTCAGATGTGTAGATTACTCCGCAAGTAGTACTTTGTCGCTAGCCACGCTCAATAAGCGCAAATACCAATCAATTAACACACTTAAATGTTGATTTTCTGGAGAATACATTATACATATACATTATTAACACACATGCGCAGAAATTTTCAGAATGATCTGTTTACATTTTCATGACAAAAATACTGTTTTAGTGCGAGAAAAAGCAATCGCAAAAAATTGCCTGTCGGTACTTATTTTCCGATAATGACCTGCGTAATATACATGATTCCGCTTATTGTACTGAAGAAAAAATCTAGATTCTTGAACGTTCTAAAAAAATAAAGAGTTTATACAAGGACAATTAAGCGCAGAGAATAATGTGAAACACAAAAATATAAAACTGCAGCGACTACATTTGAAGATAAAACAGAAACTGTAGGCAGCACTTAAATATAAGTTTATTTACAGTTATGTAAGATATAAAGCTAAAACATCCAATCAATAAAGTTCAGTTTTATTTTCTAGAAACAACAATTCAACAAACAGTAAAATAAGTCATAACCGTCTGCGTGATCAACTGCTGTGAAGAGACTTTATAGACATAATACATTCTCACAACCGAAATCTTTTTATTTTATTGCCTTAGTAATAAAAGACGATATTGGCGTTTTAGCCTCAGCACGGCAGGATATGAAACATGTTAAATCTCAGCTGCAACGTTTGACAAGCCTTGAAAACAAACAGGAAATGATGATAGTGTAAAGAGGGGCTGAGCTTATGGCTCAGACTGTGACGGTGCATGTTCTACAACGGCATCTTTAAATCAATTTAGAATTTTATTGTTCTGCTAGTTTTTCTCAAGTCCTGAGAACAAAAACAAGAATAATGTATTTGGTTTTTAGACATGTGTAAGAAAGCAATGTCATCACCTCAACAAACTTATATATATTTTAATCTTATTTTGTATTTTTCTTTTGACTGCTTGTTTTTTCAGTTCAACCATCATTGTATTAGCTTGGTCTTATCCATCCGTACACTCTGCTCAATCATCATTTCACTGCATGTAACGTCTGGGTCTGGTCCCTGTGTTAGAGATTACGATCGGTTGAATTTCGACCGAACAATCAGAGAGCGCGGGGTGTTGTAGTTAGTTGTGGGTGACGTCAAGAGTTTGCGCCGAACGGGAAGGTTGTAGTTTGGCAATGGCGAAGAATGCGATAGTAAAGTAATCCGGTCTGGTTCTATCAAGAAATTGAAGCCAGAGCAATAGGAATGTTTAGCAAATGTAATCGCTGGAAAAAATTGTGGCGCTACTCCCCACGGGCTCCGTTAGCGGCAAAGGAGATGGCTAAAGCTAGGCTAAATTCTAACGACTCACTCAGGCGCACTATATACGTCACAGGAAACTCAGATCCAATCGTTTCAATCTGTAAAAGGAGTTAGCCCCTCCCACCTGTTCACGGAGTCAATGGAGCAAATCCAGACCTTAGTACGAAATGTAATTTGTACTATGGTGTGGTACAACCAGGCTATCATTGCACCTGTAAATATGCTCTTTGAAAATAATCAAAACTTTGAACACATACAGTAACTGCACTGTACACTTACGTGTTGGTCACACTTCACAATTCATGAATTGTTCATGATTAATTAAGTGTTATTTAAACATTTATTAAGCCTAAATAAGGTGTAGTTATGATAAAGTGTTACCTTTAAATGAGACACAATAGTCTCAAACAAAAGTATCTTCACTTATTTTCCCCTTAAAATATTATGGTATATCTTAAATGCAAAGATATTCAAATTGCTCTGAATTGTTATTATAGCTCGAACCCATTGGCACATTTCCTGTTCGAGCAGCTAAGTCTTAAGAGCAGCTTAAGCTTTTTCAGAAGAGAAGTGAAGCGGCCCAGACTGGCCCAGACCAGCCTAGCACAGCCTCTGCACAGCGCTCAGCCAATACAGTCCCTTATAGTGACTCACATGGATTTTGTTATTAACTTTGAAAGAGAGTGAATCTTTTCTAGACAGGCGATAGTCGGGTCAGCTTTTGTCACAAAGTTCAGCTTTTATCAAACAGTTTGTTGGAGGAAAAGAAAATAAATAGATAAATAAATAATAAATAAATACAAAAAATACAAATACAAAAATGTAAAAATATATGTTTCACACACGTGTATATATACAGGTAAACTCATATACAAACTAAAAAATAAAATAGAAAATAAAAATAAAATAAATAATTAGATAGCAAAAAGCAAAAAAATAAATAAAAAAAGTAAAACAAAATTATTAAAATGCAAAAGTGGCGCCCAAGTGTCCAATGTGACAAGATTAAAAAGAGCCTTATTTAAAATTGTGTCGGAGGAGAGCTGAAAAATAAAGCATTCTTGTTGCCTGGGCCACTCCACATGAAACAAAAACAAAAGCTGTCACAAAGTTCCACATTTTCTTTGTCAGTACATATAAAACTATGGTCTCATTATTTTCTCATAAGAAAGGTGTCTAGTGGTGACGACGTTCAAAAACATATGCATGGTGTTGGCCTTCAGACTCAGACGGAACAGTACGGTGGGTTTGTGAATCAAATCAATATCAAATCAAAATGAAAGAAAACAATTCAACATTTTTGTAATTTATTTTAATAATAGGGAGTATACAAGGTCTGACCATGGGGGATGCAGTAACTGTGGACATATACCTTCACCCTCACACGCTGCGGAGCTACATCAAAACCCGACAACCACCAACTTTGTGCGACAAGCATCATATTCTGTTTTACCTGACGTCACTAACAACCAAAGTAATCCAATTATATGAATTCATCTAATACAGGGGTGTCCAAACATTTTAGTAAGAGGGCCACTTTAGTTCACCAGACTAGTCCAGGGGCCGACATCACAGACTGAAAAACTGTCTTGACTGGCAGCGGGCTGTTCTGAGCTTTATAATGATCTATAACAAAGCTGAAGTTGGCTGAATGACAAATGTTTACCATCTCCCAATCTACGTTAGCACCATTTACGGAAGTTTGTGACACAATGACAAACCACGTCAGCAAAGTACAGTGGCGGCACGGTGGCTGAGTGGATAGCACTCTCGCCTCTCAGCAAGAAGGTCCTGGGTTCGAATCCTGGCCAGACCAGGGCCTTTCTGAGTGGAGTTTGCATGTTCTCCCCGTGTCTGTGTAGGTTTCCTCCGGGTACTCCGGTTTCCCCTACCACTAAAAACATGTACAATAGTTCTGGCATGCGCCTATTGTTCGGCGACCCCGCTCCCATCTCTGTGAGTGAGAGACAAGTGCCCAAAAATAACAATTGTAAACCGCTTTGTGACTCTGGTCTGTGAAAGGCGGTATATAAATAAAGCTTACTTACTTACAAAGTATACAAATGAAGTCAAGGATGGATTCCAGGAGTACTGGGCTTAAGAACGAGTTCCGACATGTCGATATTGGCTGAGCTGAAGTTGTATGGATGACACAGCGAAGTACTTTGGGTTAGTAAAGCCAGGTTCACACGGCAGGATAATTAGGCCCGATTTACCCCTAATGACAATCTTAAGAACGCTCTGATTTTCGTCAAAAAAATCTGATGGATTTTCCATGTGTGGTGTGTTAAGACTGCGCTCGTCGCTCAGAAGGACTTTGGGACTGCTCCGATCTCAGGGATATCCAACATGTCGGATTGTTTTGGCCCGATTTCTCTTGGTGTGTGGTGTCCTCCGGGGTCAGTGGACTGCGGCGTGTAGCCAATCAGAAGAAGAGGTGACGAGGCGGCAAGGAAACACCGTAAAATAATCATAACAGTCAATGACATAAATATATGAAGTCCATGCTCGCCTTGTCTCCATTTCTGTGACCACCTTTTTTTTCTGTTAAAAAAAACTGCAAACTATCGCCACTGCCTCCTCTTTGTCCTCCATGATTGTTTACTCTGAAGTCACGCTTAATCTCGTGAGATTTTGTGAGATTTCCGTCTGACCTGGGGATGCTCGGGGGTGAAATCGGTTCGTGTGTGGTTTGCGTGATTTTGCCGTGTGGCTGCGCACCACACACTGTACGACTGGTTAGACCCTTGATCTTTTATCTCCATGTGTGGGGTCTCTCAGGTTAGGAAAATCAGCCGACAATTTTAAAATCGTCTCGTGTGAACCAGGCTTTAGGCAGAGGGCCACATAAAATGACACTGAGGGCCGCAATTGGCCCCCGGGACGGAGTTTGGACATGCCTGATCTAACACGAGAAAGCATGTAATGAACCAGATATGTGCCTGAGGGGGGGTGTGAATTTCTAAATATTATTGCTTGCTAATTAATATAGACACTGTTTCATGGAGTTTCAAATATGCTAACACGTGTACTTTAAAACTACTTACAGAGGCAGCGAATACATATACTGTCTCATACATTGGACTGTGGTCTGAGAATAAGCCATATGTTCATACCATTCTAGGCCTACGTCTTCCTTACATTGAAGCCATACGGTTCATTCAACGATGTCATGTCTCCGAAGTCTATGTGTTTACGTCATCTTTTAAGGCCTATATAAGCGCCATCCTTCTCTGTGACAATCAGACTTTGGCAGAGTTGTAGAGACTTATGTAGACTCTTGCTAGACTTCTGCAGGAGCGTCCATGGACCAGACTCTGGAGCGTCCATGGACCATACTTTGGAGCGCCCATGGACCAGACTTTGGAGCGCCCATGGACCAGACTTTGGAGCGCCCATGGACCAGACTTTGGAGCGTCCATGGACCAGACTTTGGAGCGCCCATGGACCAGACTATGGAGCGCCCATGGACCAGACTTTGGAGCGTCCATGGACCAGACTTGGGAGCGTCCATGGACCAGACTTGGGAGCGTCCATGGACCAGACTTGGGAGCGTCCATGGACCAGACTTTGGAGCGCCCAGACTTTGGAGCGTCCATGGACCAGACTTTGGAGCGCCCAGACTTTGGAGCGTCCATGGACCAGACTTTGGAGCGCCCATGGACCAGACTTTGGAGCGCCCATGGAACAGACTTTGGAGCGCCCATGGACCAGACTTTGGAGCGCCCATGGACCAGACTTTGGAACGCCCATGGACCAGACTTTGGAACACCCATGGACCACATTTTGGAGCGCCCATGGACCAGACCTTGGAGCTCCCATGGACCAGACTTTGGAGCGCCCATGGACCAGAATTTGGAGCGTCCATGGACCAGACTTTGGAACGCCCATGGAGCAGACTTTGGAGCGCCCATGGACCAGACTTTGGAGCGTCCATGGACCAGACTTTGGAGCGCCCATGGAGCAGACTTTGGAGCGCCCATGGACCAGACTTTGGAGCGCCCATGGACCAGACTTTGGAGCGCCCATGGACCAGACTTTGGAGCGTCCATGGACCAGACTTTGGAGCGCCCATGGACCAGACTTTGGAGCGCCCATGGAACAGACTTTGGAGCGCCCATGGACCAGACTTTGGAGCGCCCATGGACCAGACTTTGGAGCGCCCATGGACCAGACTTTGGAGCGTCCATGGACCAGACTTTGGAGCGCCCATGGACCAGACTTTGGAGCGCCCATGGACCAGACTTTGGAACGCCCATGGACCAGACTTTGTAACACCCATGGACCACATTTTGGAGCGCCCATGGACCAGACCTTGGAGCTCCCATGGACCAGACTTTGGAGCGCCCATGGACCAGAATTTGGAGCGTCCATGGACCAGACTTTGGAGCGCCCATGGACCAGACTTTGGAGCGCCCATGGACCAGACGTTGGAGCGCCCATGGACCAGACTTTGGAGCGTCCATGGACCAGACTTTGGATCGCCCATGGACCAGACTTTGGAGCGCCCATGGACCAGACTTTGGAGCGTCCATGGACCAGACTTTAGAGCGCCCATGGACCAGACTGACTTTGGAGCGCCCATGGACCAGACTTTGGGGCGTCCATGGACCAGACTTTGGAGCGCACATGGACCAGACTTTGGAGCGCACATGGACCAGACTTTGGAGCGCACATGGACCAGACTTTGGAGCGCACATGGACCAGACTTTGGAGCTCCCATGGACCAGACTTTGGAGCGTCCATGGACCAGACTTTGGAGCGTCCATGGACCAGACTATGGAGCGTCCATGGACCAGACTCTGGAGCGTCCATGGACCATACTTTGGAGCATCCATGGACCAGACTTTGGAGCGCCCATGGACCAGACTTTGGAGCGCCCATGGACCAGACTTTGGAGCGCCCATGGACCATACTTTGGAGCGTCCATGGACCATACTTTGGAGCGCCCATGGACCAGACTTTGGAGCGCCCATGGACCAGACTTTGGAGCGCCCATGGACCAGACTTTGGAGCGCCCATGGACCAGACTTTGGAGCGCCCATGGACCAGACTTTGGAGCGCCCATGGACCAGACTTTGGAGCGCCCATGGAACCAATTGAACGATGCAACCTTCTGATGTCTCGTTATCTCATGTCTAAGCTAAAATGATTTCACGGGGGCAGAACCACCTTCTAACCAAGCAGCAAATTAATATCAGTAGGTGAGTTCTATTACGCGGCTTAAAATAGTTTCTCATTACCAAGGTGTGATAAAAGAAGCATTTTAAGGGAGGGGAAAGGAACTGACCCAAGATCTGCAAGCTTATTCAACGGCAAATGCATGTTCCAGTCATTTTGAGTCCATCACACAGAATTAAAAATACCATTAATAAAACCAGCAAAACTCATCAATCCTTGTGTGTCTTTTAATTACTATTATTTTAAATCTGGGGCACAAAAAATGGAACAGCTCTAGTTTCTTGCTCTTTTAAAACAGCCGTGGATCTATCACTAGTTTTCACACACATGTATATTGTTTTTTTCAGACAGAGAAGTTCAAAAGAGAGGACCGCCCTTTCTCAGCCAATCAGGAGGCAGCCCAAAGTGACAAATAATGAATGAGACGGCTCTTTCTTACAGATAAACGTGAATGTTGTAGTCTTTTTACTTCTACAAGACTTCTGTTGGGACATACAACATGAGAAAAAAAACATCTTTTCAATACTAACTCTATCTGCTGCAGCACTATTACCGCCAGTATTGGACTGTGGTTTCTGAGATTAAGCAGGGACAGCAAGACAAACAATATCCTTCTCCGGACAATAAAGCGGCGATGCATTTTGCTGTTTGAACCGCAAGAATTGGCCAAAACTGTGTGTGGCGATAAAATATGACTGCTGGCCTTGGCTCGCCGTCTCTGTTGCCATGGTATAACAATGTCCGAGCAGAAAGCAGCCGTTCCATTTCATGTTCTGGTATATAGAAGCCAAAGGCATCACTTAACAGTTATAGACCGGGAAGGGGATAAAAGAGGAAAGTACAGATTTGAAATGAGACGTGGAGGAGACGGAGGGCGCCGGATTTAACACGAGGTTGTTTCCATTTGTTGTGGTCAAGTAGAAAGTGAAAGCCCTCACCTTCGCACAGGGCTTCAGAAACAGGACATGCCGCCACTGAGGGGTGAAGACGGGCTGGAGCTGTAACAGAAAACACAACAGAAGAATCAGAACAGAGATAGCAGAAGGGGAAAAAAGTAATTTTCTTTGTTTAAAGGATAAAAGACTTAATTTTACCCTTTAAGATAATGTGAAAATACATTAAAGCCAGAGCACCTACAATTTTGTTTCCTATTAAATGGATTTTATTTTCATTTTTAAAGCACTGTGGTTATTTATTCATTTATTTATTTTTTAATTCCTTGTGTAATTTTAATGTTTTAATGGTTTTAATTCCTTGTGTGATTTTAATGTTTTAATTGTGATTCTGGTGTTTGTTTTATGTGATACTTTGTGCCTTGTGTGTTGCCCTCTGTAAGAAAGGCCCGCTACAAATAAACTTTGATTGATTGATTGATAAATATATAATGTTTGTTCCAACAAAAAGAGTCTTAATGGAAACATTTTTGCACACTTTTTGACTCTTTAGGGTGAGAGCTGGTTTGAGACTGCTTTGAGAGCGAGGAACTAGTACTGTACATAGATAGTTATTCATGTTTGTGGTTGGATAGGCAGGTACCCAGCTTTAACCATAATCACATCCAAATCCTGATGTATTTTGCCATTATCATCCCCTCTACATCACATCTCAGAGAGGAGGCCTCATTGTGTCCGTTTGTATCTTGTAATGGCGACTAATTGAAATTCCGCCCGCGGCCATCTCGCAGACCTGGCGGACAGCTAATGGACACTTGGCACAGATTTGATCAAAACCATGTGAAAGTGTCAGGAGTGAGAAACGTGTCCGGGAGCCTGCTTAAGCATATAACCCCCTGATCTGAGAAAGTCCCTTCATCTATCCTCCATCCATCACCTCACACACTCACACGGAGCCTTTCACCCAGCCCATTTGTCTCCCGCCTCACGCCCTAAGCTAAATCCACTCCTTTATCCTTCTCTACTTTTCTTTAGACCTTTTGTTTTTCCCATCATCTCGCACCATCTCCAACTAGGCTAATGGAGCTGTACTGTTCAAATGGGAAAACACCGACCTCGTATATGTTTTGAATGGGTCTGTTGTGTGACGACTGGACCGATAATAATGTGAACTAAATAAAACAGAGCTAGAAAGATGTGAAAATTGCAAAGTCTGACGAGCGACTGAGGCAAACGTTGGGTGTTTTTAAGACCCATGACAGCCTATTAAACAGCTTGATTTTATTGTGATTAAAATTACCGCTTTATTTGGCTGTTGTGTCTGCACTAAACAAACAGATTAGGTCACAAAGCGGGTTAAAGGCTGAGTTGTTTCAACCCACCAGCCCAAAGTGTGTAAGAAAGAGCTGATCTGGAGTCCATGTTTTTTCTCAGTGGGATTAAAGTATAACAAATCATGACAAAACAAGGAATTAAACAAGTATTTCTATCGGGGGGCCTTTGTGAAAAAGGTGTTTCTTTTGACTTTGTTGTTGACTAAACTCTGGTCTATTCAATTATCATGGTCCCGGATGGATTCGTCTGCATATCTGGCAACCTGAGTCAGGGAGAGTGGGAGAGGCTGCAGTACCACTTATGGCCAGATTTTTACATACTGCTTCTCTAAGATTTTTTCATTTGGTTTATAATAATTTTCATCCATCCATTTTCTTCCCCTTAATCCATTTCTGGGTCGGGGGGGTGGCCAGAGATGCCACCCAGTCCACTCAGCACCAGCCCCTCACTGATCCTCCTGCAGGTGGTGAGTCCACAGGAGCTGAGATCTTTAATAATAATAATAATAATACATTTTATTTAAAAGCGCCTTTCAAAACACCCAAGGACACTGTACAGGCATAATAAAAACATTTAAAAACAGGATAAACAGAATAAAACAGTAGTCAGGTGCAATATGGGATGGTGTGTGTGTGTGTGTGAGTTAGGAGGGTGTGTGTGTGCGTAAGTGTTAGGTGTGTGTGTGTGTGTGTGTGTGTGTGTGTGTGAAGGCTCAGTGGGAGCTTCAGGCAAAGTGGGGTTAAGTGTCTTGCCCAAGGACACAACGGCAGCAGTCATCAGTGGGAGTTGTGAAGTAGGTCTTATGGTGGGCTTGAACCCACAACCTTCAGGCTCAAAGGCCAATGCTCTACCAACTGAGCTACTGTCGCCCCCAATTTCAATTATTATGAAATAATTTTCATGTGTTTTGTTTTTACTGTCTTGTAGTCAATAGTATTTGCATGCGTAATTAGGTATGTGCAGAATTTTGGAAATGACTCACTTTTGGAACTTTAGTCACAATTTTTTGAAAATTATAAAACAGCGGGAGAAAAATAGTATAACTGATCACAAGAGGGAAGATAGAAGTGGCCAATTTTCAAAAGATTGATGATAGTTTGAAGATACGCACAATTTAGAAAAAACAATCAATTCACAAAACAAATAATTCAATTAAAAATAAAGCAGGCAAACACAATTTTAACATCTTCTCTGACAATTTTCAGAGATTGCCACAACATGTATCTGAGAATCATTACCAAAATACTCCTTATGACTAATCTCTTGCCATACACTTTTCTCTGAAGGCCCAGACAGTCATTGAAGGTCAAAGCAAAGCCTTTGGGGAGAAACAGGAGTATCTCAGATCAGATGGTGATCAATGAGGAACACACACTTCACTCTGGCTGGAGCCCTGTCACATGCACACACCACTGTAAGCCATATCAAGTTCCCTTTCTTCAGCCGACAGTGCGGGAACAGCCCCTCTGATTATCGGTCTGCGGGTGCCCCCCTAAGCCTGGGAATCATCTGAGGTAATCTCGAGTTACAGTTGGCTTAGACCCGACTTACTTTGTTCTGGAGGGCTGATCTGCACTAGCCCAAAGCTATACTATCTAACATGGCTCGGATGACACCACCAAAACCGTTTTCACAATTTCACAATAGAAGATGAAGGAATGAGTCAAGCTACACAAGTTATAAACACCAGCGCTTATCCGGCTCCGGGAATGCAGCGGTTTGCCAAGTGAAAGAGAGTAGAGATGTGATTGAAGCAGCCTTTGTGTGAGGGACATAGGAGATAGAATACACCACATGTGTCATCTCTGGAATCACCTGAAAAGCACGGCAATGATTAGTGTATGGGAAATGTGAGCCAACTGGGGTTATGTTACGGAAAGTTATGGAAATATGAGCCATATAAACGAGCAAAATCAGTGTGCTTTCTGCTTGCAGGTGGTGGACAAGTCACGGATTATATCTCACACACTGTGGAGGAAGCCATTTAAAGGGGCAGAGATCAGACCCTTCACTTTTCCACATCTGTTATGCAAAATTGTTTTAAGTTTAAGGTTAAGCTCCATCTGTGTTTCTAGTAGACTTCTGGGACCAACCATCCCAAACCCTCCAGTCTAAAAGCTCTGTTTTCAAACCCCGAAACCCAAGACCTCATCATAGACTGAGCCCTTTTGGAGTTCCAGACTTAAAACATGAACTGTGTCAATCCACAAGCAAAATGACCGAGGCCCCGTGGCTCGAACGTTAAAAGAGGTGCCTAGAGTCAGGACTAAACATGGGGAGGCTGCATTTCAGATCTATGCGGCTAGGATTTGGAACAGTCTTCCTGAAAATGTGAGACAGGCGACTTCTGTGGCAATTTTTAAGTCTAGGTTGAAAACGGTTCTGTTTAGCTGTGCATACAACTGAATGATTTTATTTTTAGGTGCATTATGGCTATTTATGATTTTAATCCCGTGTGTGATTTTAATGTTTTTATTGTTTTTATTACTTCCGTGTGATTTAATTGTGTGTTTTTAATGCCGTTTTTTTGATTTTAATTGTATTTTTAATGTTTATGTTGATTTTAATGTTTGGGATTTATGCATGATGTGATATGGGTTGTGAGGCGCCTTGTGTTGCTGTGTGTAGGAAAGGCGCTCTACAAATAAAAGTTGATTGATTGAGATAATAAAGTTGAAATGTTAAAATGATTCAAAATCTAGTTTATTATCTATACAGTAATATAATAGTTTTGGCAATGTCTTTAGTCAGGTTATGTTCTCACACTGTAAACCCTGACAAGTAAAGTTTACTTGAAAAAACCTTGGAAATAATTTTTATTTTAACTTCAATTGAATGAGTGCGATAAAGATTATATTTCAACTCATCCTCGGACCGGGATTCAAACTCACAACCTTAAGAGGCGGCGGTGCTACCCACTCAGCCACCAGACCACCCTGTACATGATACACCTGTCTCATTTAAGACTCTACACGTCCAAATGTCAAAAGTGAGGCTTACTTGATCAAAAACAGTTCAATTCAAAGAAAACCCTGAGTGATATCGCCAAGCTTTAAATAAACTAACAATAAATGAGTAATATTCACTTCCTGGGAAATAACTTTGATATCTGAAGTACGATTGAAGTTAGGGTTTGTGTGTCTGTAGTCAGCAACATATCCTCTAAAAACACACTGGTTGGAAAAACTACCAATCGAATTAGTTTCGCCGATATTGGTTGGATTGAACCTTATATCGGTTTGAATGAACAACAAAGTCAAATCCCGGCTGTTCTCAGAAGCTAAGACAGACAGGGCCTGGTTAGTGCTATGATGGGAGAAATCTGATGCCACACACTGTTGTTGTGTCCTTTGACAGGGCACTTCACCCACGTTGCCGAGTACGAGTCCAGTGTGTGCGTGAATGATTGGTAGATTGGCAAACTAAATTTGTCGATTTGACTAATGCATTTGGTCAGAATAGATTGATTAAAACCATCCACAAAACTGCTCACTTTTTGCTTGGATTAATCTAAATGTTGTTTTGCCTAAACATGTATTCAGTTTGTCAGTTAACTTTCCTTATACATCAAAAACAGGCAAGTACTTCACTAAGATGTGGCGTCATCTCATAGTAAAAATACAGTTTTATAAAAGCACTAAAATCTAGCCTGATCGTACCACACCATAGTACAAATTTCATACTAAGGTCTGGATTTGCTCCATTGACTCCGTGAACAGGTGGGAGGGGTTAACTCCTTTTGCAGATTGAAACCATTGGATCTGAGTTTACCGTGACGTATGTAGTGTGCCCGAGTGAGTCGTTAGCATTTAGCATTTAGCCTAGCTTTAGCCATCTCCTTTGCCGCTACATTCCTCTTGCTCCGGCTTCAATTTCTTGATAGAACCAGACCAAATTACTTAACTATCGCATTTTTCGCCATTGCCAAACTCTTGACATCATCCACAACTAACTACAACTCTCTCCTTCCGCGCTCTCTGATTGGTCGGTCGAAATTCAACCGATTGTAATCTCTAACACAGGGACCAGACCCAGACGTTACATGCAGTGAAATGATGATTGAACGGTGTGTACGGATGGATAAGACCAGGCTAGTCCTCCTCCAGTCCTCCTCCAGTCCACCTCCAGTCCTCCTCCAGTCCACCTCCAGTCCTCCTCCAGTCCACCTCCAGTCCTCCTCCAGTCCACCTCCAGTCCTCCTCCAGTCCACCTCCAGTCCACCTCCAGTCCACCTCCAGTCCTCCTCCAGTCCTCCTCCAGTCCTCCTCCAGTCCTCCTCCAGTCCTCCTCCAGTCCACCTCCAGTCCACCTCCAGTCCTCCTCCAGTCCACCTCCAGTCCACCTCCAGTCCACCTCCAGTCCTCCTCCAGTCCTCCTCCAGTCCTCCTCCAGTCCACCTCCAGTCCACCTCCAGTCCTCCTCCAGTCCACCTCCAGTCCTCCTCCAGTCCACCTCCAGTCCTCCTCCAGTCCTCCTCCAGTCCACCTCCAGTCCTCCTCCAGTCCACCTCCAGTCCACCTCCAGTCCACCTCCAGTCCACCTCCAGTCCTCCTCCAGTCCTCCTCCAGTCCTCCTCCAGTCCTCCTCCAGTCCGCCTCCAGTCCTCCTCCAGTCCTCCTCCAGTCCTCCTCCAGTCCGCCTCCAGTCCTCCTCCAGTCCTCCTCCAGTCCACCTCCAGTCCTCCTCCAGTCCACCTCCAGTCCGCCTCCAGTCCGCCTCCAGTCCACCTCCAGTCCACCTCCAGTCCTCCTCCAGTCCACCTCCAGTCCTCCTCCAGTCCACCTCCAGTCTACCTCCAGTCCGCCTCCAGTCCTCCTCCAGTCCTCCTCCAGTCCACCTCCAGTCCTCCTCCAGTCCACCTCCAGTCCACCTCCAGTCCACCTCCAGTCCACCTCCAGTCCTCCTCCAGTCCTCCTCCAGTCCTCCTCCAGTCCTCCTCCAGTCCGCCTCCAGTCCTCCTCCAGTCCTCCTCCAGTCCTCCTCCAGTCCTCCTCCAGTCCTCCTCCAGTCCTCCTCCAGTCCTCCTCCAGTCCGCCTCCAGTCCTCCTCCAGTCCTCCTCCAGTCCTCCTCCAGTCCTCCTCCAGTCCACCTCCAGTCCACCTCCAGTCCGCCTCCAGTCCGCCTCCAGTCCACCTACAGTCCACCTCCAGTCCTCCTCCAGTCCACCTCCAGTCCACCTCCAGTCCACCTCCAGTCCACCTCCAGTCCACCTCCAGTCCTCCTCCAGTCCACCTCCAGTCTACCTCCAGTCCACCTCCAGTCCACCTCCAGTCCTCCTCCAGTCCGCCTCCAGTCCGCCTCCAGTCCACCTCCAGTCCACCTCCAGTCCTCCTCCAGTCCACCTCCAGTCCACCTCCAGTCCACCTCCAGTCCTCCTCCAGTCCACCTCCAGTCCACCTCCAGTCCGCCTCCAGTCCGCCTCCAGTCCACCTCCAGTCCACCTCCAGTCCTCCTCCAGTCCACCTCCAGTCCACCTCCAGTCCACCTCCAGTCCTCCTCCAGTCCACCTCCAGTCCACCTCCAGTCCACCTCCAGTCCACCTCCAGTCCACCTCCAGTCCACCTCCAGTCCTCCTCCAGTCCACCTCCAGTCCACCTCCAGTCCACCTCCAGTCCTCCTCCAGTCCACCTCCAGTCCTCCTCCAGTCCACCTCCAGTCCTCCTCCAGTCCTCCTCCAGTCCTCCTCCAGTCCTCCTCCAGTCCACCTCCAGTCCACCTCCAGTCCTCCTCCAGTCCTCCTCCAGTCCGCCTCCAGTCCTCCTCCAGTCCTCCTCCAGTCCTCCTCCAGTCCGCCTCCAGTCCTCCTCCAGTCCTCCTCCAGTCCACCTCCAGTCCCCTCCAGTCCACCAGTCCACCTCCAGTCCACCTCCAGTCCACCTCCAGTCCTCCTCCAGTCCTCCTCCAGTCCTCCTCCTCCAGTCCGCCTCCAGTCCTCCTCCAGTCCGCCTCCAGTCCTCCTCCAGTCCTCCTCCAGTCCTCCTCCAGTCCTCCTCCAGTCCGCCTCCAGTCCTCCTCCAGTCCTCCTCCAGTCCTCCTCCAGTCCTCCTCCAGTCCTCCTCCAGTCCACCTCCAGTCCGCCTCCAGTCCGCCTCCAGTCCGCCTCCAGTCCACCTCCAGTCCACCTCCAGTCCTCCTCCAGTCCACCTCCAGTCCACCTCCAGTCCACCTCCAGTCCACCTCCAGTCCACCTCCAGTCCTCCTCCAATCCACCTCCAGTCTACCTCCAGTCCACCTCCAGTCCACCTCCAGTCCTCCTCCAGTCCGCCTCCAGTCCGCCTCCAGTCCACCTCCAGTCCACCTCCAGTCCTCCTCCAGTCCACCTCCAGTCCACCTCCAGTCCACCTCCAGTCCTCCTCCAGTCCACCTCCAGTCCACCTCCAGTCCGCCTCCAGTCCGCCTCCAGTCCACCTCCAGTCCACCTCCAGTCCTCCTCCAGTCCACCTCCAGTCCACCTCCAGTCCACCTCCAGTCCTCCTCCAGTCCACCTCCAGTCCACCTCCAGTCCACCTCCAGTCCACCTCCAGTCCACCTCCAGTCCACCTCCAGTCCTCCTCCAGTCCACCTCCAGTCCACCTCCAGTCCACCTCCAGTCCTCCTCCAGTCCACCTCCAGTCCTCCTCCAGTCCACCTCCAGTCCTCCTCCAGTCCTCCTCCAGTCCTCCTCCAGTCCTCCTCCAGTCCACCTCCAGTCCACCTCCAGTCCTCCTCCAGTCCTCCTCCAGTCCTCCTCCAGTCCACCTCCAGTCCACCTCCAGTCCACCTCCAGTCCTCCTCCAGTCCTCCTCCAGTCCTCCTCCAGTCCTCCTCCAGTCCTCCTCCAGTCCTCCTCCAGTCCACCTCCAGTCCACCTCCAGTCCACCTCCAGTCCTCCTCCAGTCCACCTCCAGTCCACCTCCAGTCCACCTCCAGTCCTCCTCCAGTCCTCCTCCAGTCCTCCTCCAGTCCACCTCCAGTCCTCCTCCAGTCCACCTCCAGTCCACCTCCAGTCCACCTCCAGTCCACCTCCAGTCCACCTCCAGTCCTCCTCCAGTCCACCTCCAGTCCACCTCCAGTCCACCTCCAGTCCTCCTCCAGTCCACCTCCAGTCCTCCTCCAGTCCACCTCCAGTCCTCCTCCAGTCCTCCTCCAGTCCTCCTCCAGTCCTCCTCCAGTCCACCTCCAGTCCACCTCCAGTCCTCCTCCAGTCCTCCTCCAGTCCACCTCCAGTCCACCTCCAGTCCACCTCCAGTCCTCCTCCAGTCCTCCTCCAGTCCTCCTCCAGTCCTCCTCCAGTCCTCCTCCAGTCCTCCTCCAGTCCACCTCCAGTCCACCTCCAGTCCACCTCCAGTCCTCCTCCAGTCCACCTCCAGTCCACCTCCAGTCCACCTCCAGTCCTCCTCCAGTCCACCTCCAGTCCTCCTCCAGTCCACCTCCAGTCCTCCTCCAGTCCTCCTCCAGTCCTCCTCCAGTCCTCCTCCAGTCCTCCTCCAGTCCGCCTCCAGTCCTCCTCCAGTCCTCCTCCAGTCCTCCTCCAGTCCGCCTCCAGTCCTCCTCCAGTCCTCCTCCAGTCCTCCTCCAGTCCTCCTCCAGTCCTCCTCCAGTCCTCCTCCAGTCCTCCTCAAGTCCTCCTCCAGTCCTCCTCCAGTCCACCTCCAGTCCACCTCCAGTCCTCCTCCAGTCCTCCTCCAGTCCGCCTCCAGTCCTCCTCCAGTCCACCTCCAGTCCACCTCCAGTCCGCCTCCAGTCCGCCTCCAGTCCACCTCCAGTCCACCTCCAGTCCTCCTCCAGTCCACCTCCAGTCCACCTCCAGTCCACCTCCAGTCCACCTCCAGTCCACCTCCAGTCCTCCTCCAGTCCACCTCCAGTCTACCTCCAGTCCACCTCCAGTCCACCTCCAGTCCTCCTCCAGTCCGCCTCCAGTCCGCCTCCAGTCCACCTCCAGTCCACCTCCAGTCCTCCTCCAGTCCACCTCCAGTCCACCTCCAGTCCACCTCCAGTCCTCTCCAGTCCACCTCCAGTCCACCTCCAGTCCGCCTCCAGTCCGCCTCCAGTCCACCTCCAGTCCACCTCCAGTCCTCCTCCAGTCCACCTCCAGTCCACCTCCAGTCCACCTCCAGTCCTCCTCCAGTCCACCTCCAGTCCACCTCCAGTCCACCTCCAGTCCTCCTCCAGTCCTCCTCCAGTCCTCCTCCAGTCCTCCTCCAGTCCACCTGCAGTCCACCTCCAGTCCACCTCCAGTCCTCCTCCAGTCCACCTCCAGTCCTCCTCCAGTCCTCCTCCAGTCCACCTCCAGTCCTCCTCCAGTCCTCCTCCAGTCCACCTCCAGTCCACCTCCAGTCCACCTCCAGTCCACCTCCAGTCCACCTCCAGTCCTCCTCCAGTCCACCTCCAGTCCTCCTCCAGTCCTCCTCCAGTCCTCCTCCAGTCCTCCTCCAGTCCTCCTCCAGTCCACCTCCAGTCCTCCTCCAGTCCTCCTCCAGTCCTCCTCCAGTCCTCCTCCAGTCCTCCTCCAGTCCTCCTCCAGTCCTCGTGTGTACGAATGGCTAAGGCCAGGCTAACTAGAATCATCTTTAATTGAGGAATGTTCTAAACTGAGTAACAGTTGAAGCAGAGAAGTAAAACTTCTATCGCAAGAAGCAGGAATCTGATAACTTCACAAAAACCAGACAGTTATGGAATGCACCTTTGCTGAATGGGACTGCACCTCTCTATGCGCTACCAGTGCTTTTCTAGTGACATGATTTAAAATTTTACACTTGTAATTTCACATCAAATTCCAAAGTAAATCTTCTCAATATCAGGCTTAAGGTTAAGACTGAGATTTCCTGTGTTCGTCTCACAGTAAGGAAATTACAGTATTGCATCACAGGGTTACAGACCAGAAGGAATGTGGAGCGGACAACCACAGAATAAAAGTAAATATTAAGAATAACTCTATACTTGACAAAATTAAAAGGCCAAACATTCAGGACCATAAACACGAATAATACTGAATCATTGTTTTCCAATTTACCAGAACGAAATGAGATTGAAAACTAACCAGACCGGCCAGACTCTCAACTGGCAGAGTGTAAAAAGGTTAAGGATAATCATGCCGGTGGGCTGCTTTTCTCCACAATAACAAAGGTATCTGGCTCTGGAGAGTGTTTGATCAAATATCCACAACAGCAGCACACACATCCAGGCAGTTCTGGGATCAGCTTTGTTGTCGCTGGACTCGTTCCTGGTGGAAATAATCTGTTTGACATGTTGGATAAGACGACGCTCATTGTAGACAGATCAAATATGTTTAGTCTCCCTCTCACTAATAAAATGATACAATATGAACGGTATGATTGTTGTAAAGTGGTCCAAAAGCAGTAGTGTGAGCCAAACCCATCTCTCAAATACAATCATAGGTCTTTGTGAAAAACGCACTGGTCCTGCCAACAACTCCAGCAGCGGAATCAGCGTTGATGGAGCTTTTGTGGTCAAGAGTGGAAAATAACGGGGCCAAGCTTTGACGGAGAAGGGACATTTGGACAATTCTAGGTGAAAGACAAGTTCAAGAGATATTTTGATGATTTCGGAACATTTCAAGTTGTTATTTTTACTTGTTATTTCTCGAGAATCGTGCATGTGAAATACCGATGGTGAGTGGTTGTGGGACAGAACCGCTTGTCACAGTAAGACTAAAGGCCAATTCATACTGATGCATAGAACCTTAGAACGCATAGAACGCAGAGAATCCTTCTGGGATTCTGAGGAGCACAGGGACTGACTCCTGCTGGGACTCTGAGGAGCACAGGGACTGGACTCCTGCTGGGACTCTGAGGAGCACAAGGACTGGACTCCTGCTGGGACTCTGAGGAGCACAGGGACTGGACTCCTGCTGGGACTCTGAGGAGCACAGGGACTGGACTCCTGCTGGGACTCTGAGGAGCACAGGGACTGGACTCCTGCTGGGACTCTGAGGAGCACAGGGACTGGACTCCTGCTGGGACTCTGAGGAGCACAGGGACTGGACTCCTGCTGGGACTCTGAGGAGCACAGGGACTGGACTCCTGTTAGTGCCCAGAGTCAGAACTAAACATGGGGAGGCTGCTTTTCAGATTCATGCTGCTTAAATCTGGAACAATCTTCCTGAAAGTGTAAGACAGGCCTCCTCTCAATGTTAAAAACGGTTCTGTTTAGCTGTGTATAAAACTGAGGGATTTTATATTCATTTTTTTTATCTTTATCTAATTTATGATTATGATGCCTTGTGTGACTGTTTCTATCTGGTTTTGTTCAGCACTTTGAGTTGCCTTGTGTATGGATTGTGCTATACAAATAAACTTGCCATGCCAGTCGTTCGTTCTAACTGCTGCTGTTCGGCAGTTCTGGCAGCTTGTTCTTGACACTTGGAAAAACACTTTAAGTAAAGACCGATTCATAACAACAACAACAACAACAACGTATTCTTGTATAGCCCTAAATCACAACAGCATCATCTCAGAGACTTAACAAAACCATTGAAATCACCAACACAGATCAGAGAATCAACAGTTAAAACACAAAATATACACTTGTCCACAGGGAGAAACCAATGTCCATGAATGTTGATAAATGTCATACATGTTGTAGAATGTTAAAGTGTCCTGGATCATCACATCCTTCTAGTTGGACACTAACTGCCCAACAGACTCCTGCATCGGCAAGGAACAACTCATAAGAAAAACCCAGTGCGAGAAAAGTGAGAAACCTCCGGGAGACCCTCATATTGAGAGAGGGATCCGCTCCTACACGGATGGACAGGCTATAGATCCAGGACCTAAGCTACAGAACGAAGACTCAAGTACTTTGTTCTTGGGGTGACAATATTTTGCTTTCTATGATTTAAACATGATTACAGTACAACTCATTGATTCCCATAGTTTTAGCTGGAGTGTGGAGAGTGATCGTTCTCACAAAACCTCG
The DNA here is from genome assembly GCA_964034765.1 of Knipowitschia caucasica. NCBI lineage: Eukaryota > Metazoa > Chordata > Actinopteri > Gobiiformes > Gobiidae > Knipowitschia > Knipowitschia caucasica. The sequence goes on along the minus strand of OZ035824.1, from coordinate 51,572,499 downwards.
GTTCACTTTGTGACGTGGCACAGAGCTGGAAAAGCCCACCTCCAGGAGGCGCTCAGCCGTGATTGACAGGGGAGAAATCTAATCAGACCCGCCCACGAAGCTGCCTGAACCATACGATTGGAAGCTTCTACAACACCATAATTTGGCACCCACGGGATACTTTGAAACTGCCCTCCCACAAAAAGGAGGGCTTAAAAACTGACTGAACTCTCAAATGATTGAAGCGATTGTCTAACAGAAGTTACAGCTGCTTATAAGAACGGCTGCGATATCATCATTCAGAGTGTGGAACCTAAGGCACATTTCAACACTAGCATTTATCAAACAAATGAATACGGCACATGACAAGAAATGACTTAAATAGAGAGATGTCTATTGTCAAGTTGTTCAAATGTATAAAAATAGTTTGTCTGACACAAAGCTCTGCAGGCACTTCACCTTGTTGCAAAATCTGACTTCTCACTGTTCTTCGTCTCCTCCATGTTAACCTGTCACATGTGTCTCCAGAGAGAGATGCTCTGAACAACAAACAATTAGGTGTCGTTCAGAGCCTGCAGATGCATATCTCGATACAGGGGACTTTCAACGTGATATTGATTTGATTCGAAAATATGGCGTACAAAAAGACAAAAGATATTTGTTCCATTGACCTGTTCCAGACATTTTCTAAAATGTTGTGTCAGGAATGAAGCAGACAGAGGCCCTGTCCACACGAAGTCAAGCTCAGGCCTAAACGCAAAAATACTTTATCAATCCAGTGTATCGTCCATACGAGGCCGGCGTTTTGGGGGGGTGTAAACGAACATTTTTGAAAGTAGATCCCAGAGTGGAAAGATTTCAAAACTCCGTATATGCCGCTCCGTGGTTACTGCCTCTCCGCAATGTATCTGAGACGCTTGCGTCATCGCCCCGCCTTTTGTTAAAGCACGCATGCGCCGCACTCAGAAAATAATGACAACAACAATGTAGCTTGTTGGTTTTGTAATCCAGTGCGACCCGAAGCAACAGTTCAACCTCATCGTCCGTCCATACTAATGTAGTACCAGCTCGCCCACTCGCCATGTTGTCTGTTTACAAAATTCTGCGCATGCCCAGTTCCCGTCACGGAAGTTTGGGCTTGATCCCGTCATTGCGTCACAGCGCCACCAACAGGTCTGGCATAGTTTCACAGCGTTTTCAGGCGTATTGACTACATTCATATGGACGCACACATTTACTGAGCTAACTCCGTGTTTACAGAAAAAGTTTCTGAAATTATAAGCGTTTTGTCTTCGTGTGGATATAGCCAGAGACGGATTGTGGTGCGCCAAACTCTGGAAGTTTATTTAAGTTTCTCTCAAGTTCCAGTGGTTTCCATTGTTTCCTTCTCTCCCAGACAAAATGGAGTCAGTACACAGTTTATATAGTCATTGTCACGTCACACATGGAAAGACGTGTCACACAGAGACAGTCACATCATAGTCAAAATAATCAGAGTCCTTGTACAGTCCTGCACGTAGGCCATATTGCTATCTAATACTAACAGTTGCATTGTGTTTTCAATATGCCCTTTTCCTACAGATCTTAAATAAATGCAGTCTTTCTAAATTGCTAATTATGACTATGAAAATTGCTATTAAACATGCACCTCTATCATACTGTGTGCAATCTGGCTTTTGTAGAATAGGCTTAGATAAAAGCTATTTAAATCTATGTACAAAAAGAAACCAAACTGATGAGTTAAATATATTATAAGAACATTATTGTGGGGCCATTGGTCACACGAGGAAGACTCTGGTCTCGGAGCACACATCCACAATGAGAGCAGAGCAAGCACAGAACATTAGTGTCCAGTTATTACGGCGAGAGTGGCTTTACTCACTGCTTTATGAATATCAGCACTATGGCGCATTAAATATTGATTTGTTTCTGCTCAGGTCAACGTGAAGTTAAGAAGATATGAAGAGGCTCTATTCACAATCTTTATAACAGTGTTTGTCAACGCGCCTCCACGCAATTATGAAGTCATTATTCTTGTTTTAGCCCCCGGTCATTTCTAATTTGAACAAATGGCATTTCTATTTAGTGTTTTGACAGTGAGATGCCCACAGTAACTCAGCCGCCCATGTCCTGGTGTGTCCTGCTCTCTTACATAGACATCACAGGAAAGTATTGCCCTCCTGCATCAGAGAGTTGTTCCTCTCTGATGCAGGAGGGTCTGAGGACAGCGGTGATGATCAAGGACATTTTAGGACATTTAAGGAACTGTTTGGACATTTATGCATATTTATGCACATCGGTCCACTTATGAACAAATAGTTCTGTGTATTTTATCATTGCATTTCCTATGTTTGAACTGGACTTGTTGTACAGTCTGACAGCAGTAGGGATAAAGGCCCTGCTCCTTCTTACACTGAGGGTGTCTCAGTCTTCCACTGAAGGAGCTCCTCAGCTCCTCCTCAGTCCTGTGCAGGAGGTGTCCATGATGGAGGTGACTTTGACCTGCACCTCCTGTCCCTCACCTCCTCCACAGAGTCCAGGGGCCTCCTGTCCCTCACCTCCTCCACAGAGTCCAGGGGCCTCCTGTCCCTCACCTCCTCCACAGAGTCCAGGGGCCTCCTGTCCCTCACCTCCTCCACAGAGTCCAGGGGCCTCCTGTCCCTCACCTCCTCCACAGAGTCCAGGGGACAGCCCAGAGTGGAGCTGGCCCTCCTGACCAGCTTGTTCAGTCTCCTTCTGTCCCGCTCTGTGCTGCCCGGGGCCCAGCACACGGCAGCGTAGTGTATGGCAGAAGCTACCAAGGACCTCAGCCTCCTCAGAAGGAAGAGGCGACTGTGGCCCTTCTTGTACAGGGCGTTGGTATTATGGACCAGTCCAGTTTATTGTTAATGTGAGCACATAGAATTAAACATGCTGAGGAGTGATTTTGGTGGTTTATGACACAGATAATCCTATAATGACAGCAGAATGAACTCTTAATACATAAAGTACTTCTAATCCGAAAACCCAATGTGTAACAATCTCCAGGGGAAGCACTTGAGCTTTGTTTTGGTCAAATTTTTTAACAAATTCCACATTCAGTGAGATTTCAGAATGTAACTAATTGACAAATTCTAATTACAGCCCTAGATTGTTATTTTGACCAAAAGGCTGGATCAATATTGATAGATATTTGCTTCATCCGCTCCCCTTTCAAACCTTGTACTTTTATCATTGTGTTTTGTCTGTTTCTTTGATATTTGTAGATGCAAGGCTCGACATAAATGTATTCATTATAATATTAGCTGATGTCAGTGCCAATAATTACCCCCGTTGATAATCCGTTAAACCCCAAAACAGACTCCAAAAGACAGCAGTGTACTTATGAATGCACTTTGGAAAGACATGTGGATCCAAAGTGCTCCAATCCATCACCCAACGGTCAAAATATGTCTTTTTATTTGTGTATTTTTTGCCGATTTGCTTCAGGGTGAATGCATTTGACGAATTGAAATAAAACCCATTTGCAAAAATAATGAAAAACGGATAATTTCTCTACAATTCCCTTAAGTAATTGAGACGAAAGCACACCAACAAGCCCCGAGTGCTGGAGCGAATCTTGTCTAATCTGACTGATCCAACAACAAGCACCGAGATTTAATGAATAACATGTTTGTTTTTCATCAAAATCCAAAATCTAACAAGTTTCCAGCTATGATCCCACCTGCCACACACCCGCTATTCGCACCTGACAAATCTCTTCACAACGATCGTCGGGTGCCTCCTCTCATTGGCTGCTCCCCAACAAGACATGAGACAAGCCCTCCACCACAGACAGGAAGCCAGTAGGAGCAAACAAAATGTACAGAAAAAGCAAAAGAAAATTAAAGCCGCAAGCGGCGTCGAACGGCCCTCGCCGCACCGCGCGACTCCCTGCACCGCACGCACTCCCCGCACCACCCCGTGCCACGCCGCCCCGCACCAAGCCACCCCGTCCTACACCACGCAGTCCCGCATCACACCAAGCCGCAACGCGCCGCTCCACAACGCCCCGCACTACGCTCCGCACTACGCCGCACCACACAGCACCGCTCAAAGGAGGTGCCGCCGCCGTGTGATGATTTGTTCCCGTAGCCATAGAAGATTGTTAGTCAAATTGTAATGAATATGATAAGTAGAGCTGGTTTGGCTCCCCATGTAAACTTTGCTTCAGTCTGTAGGGGGCGCTAATGGGCCAATTTCAAATATTTCACTTTCACCTGACCTAAACCTTGGAGTTGAACAATGGATTCAAGTTTAATGCAAATCAGACTTTGTATGTGCAAAAAGGAAAAAAAATTAATGTTATCAAAAACTGCCAAAAAATACCTCACATTTTGCCGCTCCGCTGCTCAAGCAACGTTTCACTGATTAAAATTCCCTGAAGTCATTTTGAAGGTACATGTGTTGAGATAATTTGGAGCAATTTTGAGGCCAATCGGTGAAACGGTCGAGGAGGAGTCGCTTTCCAAGCAACATGTATGAAAATGATTGGTTTTCATTTTTCCATTTTGCTATGAAATTTATGGGCTTCCTGTTTGTCAGTCGTATCTTGACTTGAGGAACATGTGTACCAAATTTCATGGCTCTACGACAAACTTGACCTCTGAAACTCCCATTGGCTCTTGTAGGTGGCGCTGTTCTGGCATTTTTTGAGTCCCATAAAAATAAACACCAAAATATCAAATTTTTCACCAGGTCTGATGTTTGGGCAAAATTTTACAACTTTTCATGCATGTTCAGGGGGTGAAATTAAGGCTCAAAGTGCAGAATATGACATCTCTCGAGCAAAAACAATAGGCCCTTTCCCCGTTCGGGGCTCGGGCCTAAAAATATTGAAAAACATGGAGGAACAGCGTGTGTTTGTGAGTCTTTGAAATGTTGGTACTCGAGTAGACCGGGGAGACCCAGGCAGGAAGCGTCGCTGTAGCCCTCATCTGCCGATCAAAGCGCATTCTTTTTGCTTGTTGTGCCCCGGAGCGGTTTTCCCCGTGTTGGGAAGAGGAAACGGCACGGTAAGAAGAAGGAGACGGGTTCAGCGGGAAAGTTTCAGACTAAGTTTGTTTCACGGTGGAGTTTGGGTGAAGGCAAATGCACACGTATAGTCATACAAGATATAGATACGATATATATAAATAGTTGGATGATGTTGTGATGCAGAGTTCATGAGGGAGTGGAAAATGTGTCAACAACCCGCTGTGAGGAGATGGAGAACCTTATTTTGTTTTTGTTTTATAAATACATTTTGTTTGTCTCACTAGATAGAGTCAGGTCCTCTCTTTTTCCCTGAACAAGCCGAACCAAAGGTGTACGTGAAGACACAAAACAGTATGGAATCAAAAGAGATTTGATTCCATACTGTTGTAGTTTCTTTGTGGTTTCAAAGTAAATATAGCTATAAGTAAGTGAGTAAGTAATGTTTATTTATATAGCACATTTTACAGACCGAGGTACAGACCCAAAGCGCTTTACAATGTTCCATTCACTCTCTCGTTTACATTCAGACCTACTGTGCATGTTTTTAGCGGTAGGGGAAACCGGAGCACCTGGAGGAAACCTACGCAGACACGGGGAGAACCTGCAAACTCCACTCAGAAAGACCCTGTTCCGACCGGGATTCGAACCCAGAACCTTCTTGCTGAGAATGCTATCCACTCAGCCACCGCCCATGTATGTTCTGTGATGATTATATGAATTACTTAACAAGTCTAGTAAAGTCAAATGACAGTAATTATACATTTTCTTGCAAAAGGTACGGTAGTGATAGCTTAACATAACATTGTGTTAAATAAAACTGTCTTATTGAGATTTTACAAGTGTTCCCTCATCAAAAACATCCATCCACGCTATCAGACATTGTTATAAATGTGCCCCCCCTGCCCTTCTGTCTGTTTGCTCTGTTTTCAAAGTTGAAGAAATCCTCGTTTTATCATTAAGGGTTTGAGAATCATAACGAGACCTTTTTAGTACTGCAGCCACATGTCACAGACTTTCTGATTGGTAAAACAATAAAGTATCTATCTATCATCTATCTAAACGTGGAGGGCAGGACATCGAAATTAAAAGAACAACTAATTTTGAAATTGAAATATCTCGGCTAAACCAATGTTATCAGTTAAAGAAGTATTCGAAAAGAGTATGGTATTTTTTTATGCCTTTTGACAAATTAGGACCATTTAATGATGACTTGACATGAAAATCTTACATAATGCTGCTTTAAAACATAGACTGTATATATTAACGGACAGAGTCACGCCTATCTCCGCCGTTCTAAACTAGAAAACTAGAGTGGACCAAAAAAATCCACCCCCCTCAGCATTGACACACATGTGGAACGGAGCTTTGTGTCAGGATCTGCTCCCTGCTGTCTCTCTCCCTCCCCTTCTGTGTTTGTCTTGTCTCCACCTTCCTGGGCGTGGCTACTCACCTGGCTCCACTTGCCACTCATCTCCAGCTGCATAAGAAGCCTCGTTCCCAGCAAGTCGATGCCAGTTCGTTGTCGCTTCTTGTTAGTGAAACATTTATGGTCTCTGCGCTACGATTGTGATTATTTGTTGTACTTACCTCGCTTCCTGTGCGTAGATCCTGCCTGCCTGTCTGTTCCTGTCTGCCATTGCCCGCCTGCCTCTGCCTGCCTGCCTCAGCCTGCCTGCCTCTGCCTGCCTGCCTCTGCCTCTGTCCACATCACGTGCTTCATTGCATATTCTCCTTTTGTAAATAAACCCTTCTCTCGCCGATCTGTGTCTAGTCTTGGGTTCTGTTAAACCGTGACAGAACGAACTGGCCATGGACCCAGCAGACACAGACCAGGTCAGACAAGCCATCTCCAACCAGGGGGCGATGCTTGGTCAACACGACTCGCTCCTAAGGAAAATGGCAGAAACCCAGCAAACGACCTCCAACCAGATCGCTCAACTCGCCGCCATGCTCAGTGAGTTACAAACCAGTTTAACTCAATCAATGCCTAATGTTCAACCCTCAGTCCTCGAAACTCAAGCACCGCTCCAAGCCACTCTCCAGTACCCGGTCCAGTCCTCTAGAGAAGCCCACGTCCCGGATCCAGAACATTACCGAGGTGACATGGGGAAGTGTGGGGGGTTTCTCCTTCAGTGTTCCTTAGTATTTAGTCAAAAACCCATGACATATGCTCACGACCATTCGAAAATCGCCTATATCATGGGCTTATTACAGGGAAGGGCATTGGATTGGGCCACGGCTATTTGGCAGAATGATTTGGACATTCAACATGATTACAAAGCGTTTGTCTGTGAATTAAAGAAAGTTTTTGATCACCCTGTTCAAGGCAAGGAGGCTTCCAAACGCCTACTCAATATACGTCAAGGGATGCGTAGTGTTGCCGAATACTCAGTCGAATTCAGAACATTAGCAGCTGAAGCGGGTTGGGATGATTGTGCTCTCCAAACTGTTTTTGTTAATGGCTTAAATGAGCAACTGAAGGATGAGTTGGCTTTGAAAGAAGACTCTGATAATTTGGACTGTATAATTTCTACAGCCATCAAGTTGGATAATCGCCTCCGTGAGCGCAAACGAGAGCGGTCTAATAAACCAGTCTCCTTTTCAAATCCACGCCTGCCTGTTTCCCGCAACCTGCCTGTGTCTGCCTCCTCCCAATCATCGCCAGCTTACGCCGGTGAAGAGCCTATGCAGCTTGGAAGAGCCGGGCTAACTCCAGAGGAACGTCTTCGCAGAATACAAGCAGGTGAATGTATTTACTGCAGTCAGCGTGGTCACTTCATTTCTACATGCCCCACTCTGCCAAAAGAAAGGGCTCACCAGTAATGATGGGGGCCCTGGTGAGCCATTCGTCCATCTCTCCTACCCCCTTCAAAAGAATGCAGCTACCTGCAAAAATATGTTTTAATTCACGAACATTGCCTCTTACTGCTCTAATTGATTCAGGTGCAGAGGAGAATTTTCTTGATTTTGATTTGGCTCTCAAAAATGGACTTGAGATGGAAGTTCTAGATCGTCCTTTAGAAGCTAATGCTTTAGACGGTAGCTTAAGTAACCCATCGTACGGTTCCACTCACACTCCTGCTTTCTGGAAATCACAAAGAGCAACTGCGTTTTTATTTGATTTCAGCTCCTCATTCGCCCATGATTCTTGGGTACCCTTGGTTACTGCTCCATAATCCACATTTTGACTGGGCAGGAGGTAAAATTCAGAGCTGGAGTTCATTTTGTCATTCTGTTTGTCTGCAGTCAGCTCTCCCTTCCGTCATTGCTTCTCCTAGATCTACGGATCAGCCTGATCTCTCCAACGTCCCTGATGACTATCTTGATCTACGAGCGGTGTTCAGCAAGACTCAGGCCCTGTCCTTACCTCCCCACCGGCCTTATGATTGTGCCATAGACCTGCTTCCAGGTGCCCCACTACCCACCAGCTGTCTGTACAATCTATCTCGACCGGAACATGAAGCTATGCAGGGTTACATAAAGGACTCTTTAGCAGCAGGTATTATTAGACCTTCCTCCTCTCCTGTTGGTGCCGGGTTTTTCTTTGTGGAGAAAAAGGACAAGTCGTTACGCCCTTGTATTGACTTCAGGGGTTTGAATAACATAACTGTCAAGAATAAGTATCCGTTGCCCCTGATCGAATCAGCTTTCCAACCACTTCATGAGGCCACAATATTTAATAAGTTGGATTTGAGAAATGCCTATCATCTTGTTCGTATTCGTAAGGGCGATGAATGGAAAACCGCTTTTAATACTACTCTAGGCCACTTTGAGTATCTTGTCATGCCGTTTGGGTTAACAAACGCGCCAGCTGTTTTTCAGGCACTCATTAACGATGTTTTGAGGGATTACTTAAACCAGTGCGCTTTTGTTTACCTCGATGATATACTTATTTTTTCTCGTTCCCCAGAGGAACATGTCCTCCACGTGCGACAAGTCTTACAGCGATTACTTGAAAACAAGTTATTTGTCAAAGCAGAGAAGTGTGAATTCCACCAAGACTCAGTCAGTTTCCTCGGATATATAATTGGCAGTGGACAGGTGAGGGCGGATCCAGTAAAGATTGAGGCAATCGTCGACTGGCCTCAACCTAAGACTGTTAAACAACTTCAGAGGTTCCTTGGATTTGCCAATTTTTATCGCCGCTTCATTCGAAACTTCAGTAAGGTTGCTGTACCACTTATTCGATTAACCTCCCCCAAAGTTTCTTTTGTCTGGTCCACAGAAGCTGAAGACGCCTTCACGCACCTTAAGAAACTGTTCACCAATGCCCCTGTTTTGATACACCCTGACCCTTCACGTCAGTTTTTTGTTGAAGTCGACGCCTCTGATTCTGGTGTTGGTGCTGTGCTTTCTCAGCGTTCTCCCGTGGACCATCAGCTCCATCCTTGTGCTTTCTTCTCCCGGCGTTTAAGTCCAGCTGAGCGCAACTACACCATCGGTGACAGAGAGTTACTGGCAGTTAAGATGGCACTGGAGGAGTGGCGCCATCTGTTGGAGGGGGCTGAACATCCATTTGTAGTCTGGACAGACCATAAAAATCTGTCGTACATAAAGTCTGCCAAGCGCTTGAACTCTCGTCAAGCTCGCTGGTCATTGTTTTTTGATAGATTTGATTTTGCTATTACATACAGACCAGGCTCAAAAAATGTGAAGTCTGACGCTCTGTCACGTCAGTTTGTTTCTGCAGATGCACCGGATGAGGCTAATCCCATTCTTCCTTCCACCCGAGTGCTTGGATCCATCACTTGGGAGATAGAGTCGGTTATTCGTGAAGCACAGCAGACTGAACCAGATCCAGGTACTGGACCTCCTGACCGCCTTTTTGTGCCTAACTCTGTTCGATCTCAGGTCATCCATTGGGGGCATACATCTCGGCTCTCTTGTCATCCCGGAATTGGCCGAACTATCGCATTACTCCGGCGCCACTTCTGGTGGCCTACACTGGAACGGGATACGAGGGAGTACATCTCAGCCTGTACTATTTGCGCTAGAGGTAAATCTTCTAACCAACCTCCAGCAGGCCATCTTCGTCCTCTCCCGGTTCCAGGTCGACCCTGGTCCCACATTGCACTCGACTTTGTTACGGGACTTCCTGTCTCTCAAGGGAACTCTGTGATCCTGACCATAATCGATAGATTCTCCAAATCCGTCCATTTTGTTCCTTTATCTAAACTGCCTTCGGCTCGAGAAACTGCAGATCTGTTAGTCCAGCATGTTGTTCGTATCCATGGTATACCCCTAAGCATCGTCTCGGACCGTGGTCCTCAGTTCATTTCAAGAGTGTGGAGGACCTTTTGTGAAACTCTGGGTGCGAAAGTTGATTTGTCCTCTGGATTTCACCCACAGACTAACGGCCAGTGTGAAAGGGCCAACCAGGATCTCGAGGCCACCCTTCGCTGTGTTGTTGCACAAGACCCGACCCAATGGAGCGCCTACCTACCTTGGGTGGAGTATGCCCATAACTCGCACCCATCCTCTGCCACTGGTATGTCTCCTTTTGAGTGCTCACTTGGATATCTTCCACCCTTGTTCCCTGAGCAGGAGAGGGACATTGCCGTCCCGTCAGTGAAAGAACATTTACAACGCTGTCGAGAAATTTGGAAGTGTGTGCGCTCCTCGTTACTCCGCACTGCTGAGCAGAATCGACGAATCGCTGACAAACACCGGAAGCCGGCTCCTAACTATGAACCAGGTCAGAAAGTTTGGCTTTCTTCAAGGGATATACCACTTAAGACTGACTCTAAGAAACTCTCTCCGCGGTATATTGGCCCGTTCGTGATTGAGAAGATCGTAAATCCGACTGTGGTCCGGTTGAAGCTGCCCCCCACACTCAGGATACATCCCAGTTTTCATGTTTCTCAACTTAAACCTGTCAGTTCCAGTTCTCTGTGCCCTCCAGCCGCTCCCCCTCCGCCCCCCCTGCTCGTGGATGATTTCCCTGCCTATGCGGTTCGCCGTATTCTGGCTGTGGGCGTGGCTTCCAGTTTCTGGTGGACTGGGAGGGCTATGGTCCGGAGGAGCGGTCGTGGGTTTCTCGTGCTCTGATTTTGGACCCTGGCCTCGTCGATGATTTCTATCGGGCCCATCCTGGCACGCCGGGTTGTCCGCCTGGGGGCGTCCGTTGAGGGGGGGGTACTGTCAGGATCTGCTCCCTGCTGTCTCTCTCCCTCCCCTTCTGTGTTTGTCTTGTCTCCACCTTCCTGGGCGTGGCTACTCACCTGGCTCCACTTGCCACTCATCTCCAGCTGCATAAGAAGCCTCGTTCCCAGCAAGTCGATGCCAGTTCGTTGTCGCTTCTTGTTAGTGAAACATTTATGGTCTCTGCGCTACGATTGTGATTATTTGTTGTACTTACCTCGCTTCCTGTGCGTAGATCCTGCCTGCCTGTCTGTTCCTGTCTGCCATTGCCCGCCTGCCTCTGCCTGCCTGCCTCAGCCTGCCTGCCTCTGCCTGCCTGCCTCTGCCTCTGTCCACATCACGTGCTTCATTGCATATTCTCCTTTTGTAAATAAACCCTTCTCTCGCCGATCTGTGTCTAGTCTTGGGTTCTGTTAAACCGTGACACTTTGGGCCAAGAGACAACTTTTGGACCATCCTGTAAAGACGTTTTCGAGAGGTCTGTCAATGCTATATGTTAGCCATCCTAGCATATATTAGCACGTCATTTTGGCCACTTTTGAGCCAGGACCCGCCCTCACTGCTTTAAACCCATGAAATCGAACTTCTTCCCCTGATTTTAGCACTTTACCCTTTCAACTCCACAATATATTTCCAACTTAAGATATTTCTTTCACACTCTGATACATATATAACCAACCTCTTGATTAATTTTAAAGCACAATTATAAAACATAAACAACAATTATTGAATACATGATTTCTCAGAGTAACTGAGAACACAGAAGGAAAATATTACAAATTAGTTGACATTGATGATATACGCTGATATGCTGTGGTTTCACCTTCTAAATCCATGTTATACACTGCATTACACAGCCTTAGCCCAAACGCCTGTGTAATAATAAGTTCATGTTAGTGCTTTCAGGCTCTTGGTCTAAGTCTTTGTATCGTTTGGCCGTGCTGCACTTGTGGAGGTGTGATGGAGAGTGCGGCAAACAGACCGTAACCTGCTGTAAGCGCCAAAGAACAGCTTTAACTCAGACTCAGGCCGAGAAACTTTTGTTTGGTTTGGCCACGTACTACAACTATGCAAATGACTCCCATTCATTATGTGAGCGTAATCTCCCTCTCCCACACGCACAAGCTCACTGGAGGTTCGTTCTTCACAAAGTCGGTATCACAGTCTGCAGCCGGGGTCTTTGCTTTCTGATGGAGGAAACTCAACGCCAGGATGTGAGGGCACACCTTTCCTGCTGGCATTCTAGTTTCCAAACAAGATATGATTTTTTAAGCCCTTACTATATCCATGCATATAATTATTTTTATATTTTTTCAATTACTACAGCGAGATGGTTGAGTGGTTAGCACTGTCGCTTCTCAGAAAGAACCTCCTGGGTTTGATTCCACCTCGAGACAGGGCCTTTCCCTATTGTATGTGCCTAAATGTAAAAGAAGTTGCTAAATCTCATTTCCAGTGACATCTTCCTCGGCTGTGAAAGGGGAATTATCCAGACCCAAAATTAGCTCATTCCTGCGTCCATTAGATCCTATCCCCAGACACCTAAGCAATCCATATTCCCTCCCTTTATATTTTCAATGGACATTTTGGCAGAGTTTGGTGTTTGATTGAAGTTTGA
>OZ035824.1:51534766-51554766 GCA_964034765.1 Knipowitschia caucasica | reverse complement strand
ATCTTGTTATAGTATCATTTTTGCCCATGTGTTTGACAATAGGAGCAGAAGTGGAGACAGGAAACCAAGTCGTTTCAGTCCAGACAGTCCGGTTTTAATTGAGGAATAAAACATGCAAGCCAAATTGGTCTCAAACTATTTTCAAGCTTGTACTGCATGACGCCGAGAATAAGGGTCTGGTTGTATACTGTTAGTTGTTATTCTGCATCAAAAAATTTTTTTACTTTCAATTTAACCACATTCAATCACAGAAATGCCTGTATCTTTTCTACACAATGCAGCATTATTTCAAGTTAGACATTTCTCAGTAATCGATCGGAAAATTATCAACATTCATGAACATTGGTTTTCTGCCCTTTATGATGTGTTCCAACAGCTTGATTCTCTGAACTGTGTAGACAAATGGACAATATCGTGAAGTCCCCTGAGATAACTACTGTTGTGATTTAGGGCTGTACAAAAATGGATTGAATTGAATTTGGTTTAATTCAAATATATGGGGGTTAAAATGTGGCTTATAATTTGTAGGACTGAAACCTTTATACAAATGAATGTATAGGTAAGAGTGTAGAAAAGTTATTACTTGATAAATCAAAGCTAATCGACAGAATACTCGATTACTAAGAAAAAATAGCAGCCCATTTCCAAGAAGTCATTGTCGCGGTTTGATTAGCTTTAGAAAGTAATTGGATTCGCTGCCATGTCGCACAATCACACAGTGACATTTACAATAGGAACACAGTGGAGAACATTATACAGAGTGTTCAGAGTAAAACCACACACTCACCTCTAACATCCGAAGACTACACTGTGGGTAAAAAGTCAGCACCGTAGACTACATACATCCACCCAGAGACAACACGACAACCGCACAGCCTATAAGCATGGCCCCCTGTCACGCCATTACTTCATTCCCCCGATGGCAATTATACATCCGAAAGAACTGAAAGCCGGTGCCAAAGCTGCAACTGTTACTGACAGAACAACAGGTTGATCTGACGTCGGGCCAATTTGCAGAGGATCCACGCTGAGGCTGGGATAATGAAGGAAAGCGTGGAGAGAAGGGGAGGGATAGGGGCCGCAGATCTCAAACCGAAACCGAATGGGATCTAATGCCTAGCGTAAATTGGACTGGCAAATGATTATATCCGTGGTCTATGAGTTGCTGCCCCGCACACGTCGACAATCTGGAGAAAACGGGCAACTCCTGTATCAGGCCAGTCTGGGGAATAACAGCAACTGGCCTCAACTACAGTGTGTTTTCTGACATAAACTATAGAGGGCGCTATACACGCAATACACACATGTTGTCAGAGCACATCGGGTGATATCTCCGGATCTGAGGACAACTAGTTGCTGAAAAGTAGAACACGGGCAACTGACTGAATCCGGAGATTGACTGTTTATCTCCAGTTGTAAGAGCGCTCACATCGACCGATTTCAACTGATCATCTCCATCATCTGCTCTCAGTCGCCAAAAGCCGCCTTCAACTAGTTGTCTCCAGTTACTCTGTCCATGTACGCTAGGCTTAAGGGAATCAAATGCTTGGTTTTTAAAGGATATGCAAAAATCATTACTTATATTCTTAAATGTAACTTAAATGTTCCATATCATTTGCACACAAGCAGTGGATGTAAAAAGTCATCTTCATTCTCTTCCAATCAAATCTCGTTCTGGCTCCTCTGACCACCAGGGGGAGACAACATGCAGAATTGACACTTACACACAAATGTTATGTATGTGTGTGTTCTATAGCTCCCTCTGGCTCACTTTTGATAGACATTATATAAAGTTTCATATGAAGCAGACTAAAGTGATTCTTTTCCATTTCGCTTTCCTCTCCTTTTCTTTTACTCTGAGTAAATTCTGTCCAAAGCGAAGAGAGACAAACCTCCCAAAGCAAATAGTGCAAGAATAACCAAATTGCAAATCATTTTCACACTTTAATCAAGCTACAGAAACACGCTGTTGCAAAACAACCCGGTGGCGCAGCAGTTAGCGTTTACGTCGCACAACAAGAAAGCCCTGGGTTCGATTCCACCTCCAGACACAACCTTTCTGCGTGGAGTTTGCATGTTCTCCCCATGTCTGCTTATAGACCCCTTCACTGTAAGCAAGTAAAGACACATGCACAACCAGTTTTCAGAAAGAGCCATGTCCTCCCCTATGACTAATTGTTATTACCTTGATTAGCTACGGACTGGTCTGGATCACCCATGTGTGTTGGAGGCAGTAATTGACTTTCTTCTAAAACTATACCGCTCTATTTTCTGACGGCATTAGGCGCTTCAGAATCAAACAGATCAGCTGCATGGATAAATGACAAGACACAATGGCCCAACTTAAAGATGCAGTCAGTGATTTTTTCCAGACGCATTTTTTGTAAATATTGTGGGAAAACGTCCCCAAACCCTATAGTCAAGTTATCATGTGTTTTCAAATAGTAACGGAATTGACCAGATTCCTGCAGTCTACAAAAATTTATAAAAAATATTTTGGAGCGGGCCAAAAGAAATAAACCAATGGGATTCATTCATCCCCAACGAACCAATGGGATGCGTTTACCTCCTTCACCCTCTTCCTGTTTCTGCACACCTGAGTAATCGGATTTTCTAAAACCTTAAATGGCTGAACAGAAAATGTCAATTTCACCCACTCTCCCTGTTGTGACAAAGAAAAGAAAATGCTGGATGTTTGGTTCGGTGGAGATGCGAGGGGGGGGGGGGGGGGGGGGTGTTTTCGAGTTGGTGCTACGGCTAAGCTAACAACATCGCTAACTGCACCTTCAAGCCTCCACTAAAAGCATTGTACATCTAACCGAACAGATGATGAAATGTGTCTATAGGTTTCCTCCGGGTGCTCCGGTTTCCCCTACCATCAAAAACATAGACTAGTTATCGATAAAATACATGTGTGGACAGACAATGGAGGCTTCTACCATCACTGTGTGCGGAGAGAATGCAAAATACACTATAGCATTGTGAAAGCGCTTTGTGTGACCTTTTGTCTGTGAAATGTGCTAGCATATAAATAAAGATAAACGCCATTCCCGCTCTGCATCTCTGGTCCGACCACACTCTTGGCCTTATCCTGGTTTGTCCATGCCCGACTTCTATTATTAAGACCAACATTAACTTCCATTGAGCTGCTCCGGCAAAGTATTAAACCCAGCCAAGTGAAAGCAGCGGTCTGACAGCAATAGATGAGCTTTTCTAATGAGATGGGACAGGGTAATGCCAGCGCACTGCGGGGACGCAACGGGAAAGGCTGCAAGAAATGTGCCTATAGCTCCAGTCTGTGTTCTAGTTACTTAGTTAGACTGCACTGATTGATCCCATAGTGAGGTCGCAGTAGTTTGAGGCGAAGGTATTGGTTTACAGTACATGTAAGATCAGAAAATATTAGTAGTAGTAAGTAGTAGTAATCTTTATTTATATACCGCCTTTTCACTGCACATCGGAGTCTCAAAGCAGTTTACAATTGTTATTTTTTGGGAGTGGGGGTGCCAGTACAGGACAGACCTATTGTACATATTTTTAGTGGTAGGGGAAACCGGAGCACCCGGAGGAAACCTACACAGACACGGGGAGAACATGCAAACTCCACTCAGAAAGGCCCTGGCCCGACCGGGATTAGAACCCAGGACCTTCTTGCTGAGAGGCGAGAGTGCTATCCACTCAGCCACCGTGCCGCCCCAAGATCAGAAAATATTGAATACAGTTGGATATATATATAAAGAAAACTGGATCTTTGCTTCCGAACAGAATAGTCTTTTGATTAGCATCTAGGAGCTATACCCGTTTCTGCAAGGTTTGAATGTTTAGCACCGCCTCCGTACTCGCTCACAGGCTTCTCATTTCCACTAAGCGGAGCCTTCTAGTTGTATTTGCGATCTGAGGCTAACATTAGCATTAGCGCAACTTGAGCCGTACAACAATCTCTGATGAAATGGTACAAATGCAACGCACTGCTAACAAAATATATAACTGAAAGATTACCGCTAGTTTCACGTCCAAATGTGGTCTGAGCGTAGATAGTCCGAGCGTAGATAGTCCGAGCGTAGATAGTCCGAGCGTAGATAGTCCGAGCGTAGATAGTCCGAGCATAGATAGTCCGAGCATAGATAGTCCGAGCGTAAATAGTCCGAGCGTAGATAGTCCGAGCGTAGATAGTCCGAGCGTAGATAGTCCGAGCGTAGATAGTCCGAGCGTAGATAGTCCGAGCGTAGATAGTCCGAGCGTAGATAGTCCGAGCGTAGATAGTCCGAGCGTAGATAGTCCGAGCGTAGATAGTCCGAGCGTAGATAGTCCGAGCATAGATAGTCCGAGCGTAGACAGTCCGAGCATAGATAGTCCGAGCGGAGATAGTCCGAGCGTAGATAGTCCGAGCGTAGACAGTCCAAGCGTAGATAGTCCGAGCGTAGATAGTCCGAGCGTAGATAGTCCGCGCATAGAGATAGTCCGAGCATAGATAGTCCGAGCGTAGATAGTCCGAGCGTAGATAGTCCGAGCGTAGATAGTCCGAGCGGAGATAGTCCGAGCGTAGACAGTCCGAGCGTAGACAGTCCGAGCGTAGATAGTCCGAGCGTAGATAGTCGAGCGTAGATAGTCGAGCGTAGATAGTCCGAGCGTAGATAGTCCGAGCGTAGATAGTCCGAGCGTAGATAGTCCGAGCGTAGATAGTCCGACGTAGATAGTCCGAGCGTAGATAGTCCGAGCGTAGATAGTCCGAGCGTAGATAGTCCGAGCGTAGATAGTCCGAGCGTAGATAGTCCGAGCATAGATAGTCCGAGCGTAGATAGTCCGAGCGTAGATAGTCCGAGCGTAGATAGTCCGAGCGTAGATAGTCCGAGCGTAGATAGTCCGAGCGTAGATAGTCCGAGCGTAGATAGTCCGAGCGTAGATAGTCCGAGCGTAGATAGTCCGAGCGTAGATAGTCCGAGCGTAGATAGTCCGAGCGTAGATAGTCCGAGCGTAGATAGTCCGAGCGTAGATAGTCCGAGCGTAGATAGTCCGAGCGTAGATAGTCCGAGCGTAGACAGATCCGAGCGTCCGAGCGTAGATAGTCCGAGCGTAGATAGTCCGAGCGTAGATAGTCCGAGCGTAGATAGTCCGAGCTAGATAGTCCGAGCGTAGATAGTCCGAGCGTAGATAGTCCGAGCGTAGATAGTCCGAGCATAGATAGTCCGAGCATAGATAGTCCGAGCGTAGATAGTCCGAGCGTAGATAGTCCGAGCGTAGATAGTCCGAGCGGAGATAGTCCGAGCGTAGACAGTCCGAGCGTAGATAGTCCGAGCGTAGATAGTCCGAGCGTAGATAGTCCGAGCGTAGATAGTCCGAGCGTAGATAGTCCGAGCGTAGATAGTCCGAGCGTAGATAGTCCGAGCGTAGATAGTCCGAGCGTAGATAGTCCGAGCGTAAATAGTCCGAGCGTAGATAGTCCGAGCGTAGATAGTCCGAGCGTAGATAGTCCGAGCGTAGATAGTCCGAGCGTAGTCCGAGCGTAGATAGTCCGAGCGTAGATAGTCCGAGCGTAGATAGTCTGAGCGTAGATAGTCCGAGCGTAGATAGTCCGAGCGTAGATAGTCCGAGCGTAGATAGTCCGAGCGTAGATAGTCCAAGCGTAGATAGTCCTAGCGTAGATAGTCCGAGCGTAGATAGTCCGAGGCGGTCCCGCAGGTCTCTCCCTCAGACCAGTCTCTCCAGAGGATACGATGTAAGCTAGCTCTGTTCAGGGCTTGGTTTCTTCTTTGATCATGTTGTGGCTTTAGTTCCTCTTCTCTTCCTCACTGTTGTGTGGTTTGGGCTGTTTTGCTGTGTCTGCAGTTACAGCCAGAGGAGTTATAGCCACTTATGCTAACATGCTACTGTGTTTAGCAGCGCTGTAGAGGCTAGAGCAGTGTTTTTCAACCTTTTTTGAGCCAAGGCACACTTTTTTCACTGAAAAAATCTTGCGGCACACCTCCAGGAGAAAATGTAAAAATGTATACAGTACTAATGTAAAAAAATATATACTGTACATACTCTGTGTGATATATAAAGTATATCTTATCTTATCTTATAATGTATACAGTATACTCTGTAGCCTATATTCACAATATACAGTTATTCTCATCAAAATACTTAAGTCCAGGCCTTGACATTAAGCTTTATTTAATATTTCTCGATACAATTAACAAGAGTTTGGGAATAAAGTGGCACTAACTGTGTGGAAAAAAACTAAGAAAATCCACTCTCTGCCCAAATCAAAATAAAAAAATCAAATATCAAAAATAAAAAATCAAATAATAACTCACACAAAGAACATGCATTGTTAGTGCATGGGAAACATTTTGGTATCCGAGCTTTAAATTCAGGAGTTTTGGATGAGGGACACGGGAGGTCCTGAACGCGAGTCCATGGTTCTGTCCGGTCCGCATGTCTATGGTTCTGTCCACTCGACTATGGTCTGCGCTCGGTACCCAGTTCAGAAGTGCGTTCGCGAGAGCTGTTGTACAAAAATCGTACATTTCATAGTTAAACCACTACAACGCGGCCACAGCTACCCCGGGGCAGAGCGGAGGATGTTAATCCTGTTCAGAAACGGCATAATTCATTTTCAAAAACGTCTCTATCACTTTCACTTCTCACTCGCCACAAAGCTCTTGTCTCGCTCCCTCCCACATTTGTTGGTCGCATCCAATTTGACCTTTCTCGCCACAATGCTGACCTGTTACAGCCAGTGGTCGCATCCAATTTTTCAGTTTCAAAGTACTTAGCTATCTGCTGCCATCTACTGATTTGAAAAAGTATTACATGGTTACTCACAGTTCAAAACAAGTCACCGCTCGTCAACAGCGAATGCAGCTATTTTTAGACAAAGTAGACGAATTTCTCACGGCACACCAGACAATATCATACGGCACACTAGTGTGCCGCGGCACAGTGGTTGAAAAACACTGGGCTAGAGGACGCAGCCTCGCTCTGTGATTGGAGGAGAGCGGGCGTCACGCTAAGTCTCTACTCAGCACTTTTTACGCCTGAATTCATACACAGCTGAATCAATGAGCTCAAGCTTTTTATTAAATTACAGATTTGAATACAACTTGTGTGTAGTAATAAGCATTTTTATGAACTCATTAGAAAATAAATCGGGTTTAGCTTCTTTAAGAGAATTGTGGCAACTCCAAGCATAAACTAAAGGCAATATATGTATGATAAGGAACGGTTTTGAGACTATTGCAAAAAAGTAAGTGGGTAATCTTTATTTGGGGAGCATTTCAGATTGATGCATCTAAAATCTGGAACAGTCTTCCTGAGAATGTGAGACAGGCGTCTACTCTGGTAGTTTTCAAATCCAGGCTGAAGACAGTTCTGTTTAGCTGTGCATACAACTGAATTAATGTATTATATTGATTTTTAACGCGCTATGGCTATTTATGATTTTAATGTTTTAAGGGTTTTAACTACTTGTGTGATTTTATTTTTTATGTTTTTAATATTTTTATTTCATTTATTGTTAAAAGTTGATTGATTGATTCACATAGTCCCTTTACAATTGTTGGGGCATTTTGTCTTCTCACTCCACACAGGTTTGTCACATACAGGAGCCCAATGCCGGACCTCATATACATGTTTTAAGTGGTAGGGGAAGCCGGAGCACCTGGAGGGAACCTACACAGACACGGGACTCAGAAAGGCCCTGTCTAAAGTAAAGAAAGACATGGCGAGTCGAGCATTGCAATCTCAATCAGAGGCAGTTGAAAGTACTTTTTGTAGTGTTTTTTTTGCTTGAACAATAGCATTTCTGAGCAAAATATGCAATTGTGAAAAAGCTAGCTATAGCATCTCCAAAAGTGTTTCATAACATTCTGCGCAGGCCTCGACAGCTACATCACAACACAGTGACAGCTCTGCCATATCAGCCGGCAAATTTTCACCCATTCAAATGCAACAGAAGGTTAGGATTGTAGTGGGAAATATAAACATAGTTATTTAGACGTGACAAGTGAGAAAACAATTATATCGTGGGGCTTCGTGACTGACAAATGAGGTGGATTAGGAGAGATGTTAATCTTTTCCACCGCTGGGTTTTTACAACAAGATCTGTCTGAAATTCTGCCATAGAGCGTGGAGAGACCAGGCAGGTACGAAGCCTGGAGGAGCCTGCAGATGATTGTAAATACATGAGAAATGGCTGGATGTAAAAGGTAAATTTATGATGAGTAATTTTGGGAATAACAAGGTGATGAAAATTGGCAAGATTCCACCTTTGGCTTTGAGACGATTTTTATAGTTAGCAATAAAATGAGCAACTATGGCTCCAAGACATGCAATCAAAGTTAGAATAACAAAGTCGAACACTGAGAAACATTATGCAAAAGCTTATAACCATAATACGCATTTTTCCCCTGATGAAAAACAGACCTGAACTTGTTTTAAGATCCATCCATGCACATATCAGGAACTTGTGGCACAAACATACTGTATAACTCTTCGGTCCAAACGCTCATGGCTCAACCCTGTAATAGTATGATGTCCTTGAATCACTATGACATCATTCCCGGAGAGGTTTTCTGCCCATATTGTCCATAATTAGTCTCAGGTGAACTGGTAGCATAGCGTAGCAGAGGTTTTTACCTTTGATACTTGCCCACAAAAGATATTATTTACCATTTGAAAACATGGAATGAACACGTAAATAGTCTCATTATCATTTTAAATTACCAAAAATAATAACTGATATTCTCAGTGTTCTGATTGGCTGTCTAAATATTATTTTTTTTATGCAGCGTTAATGATTCTGTCCTACAGCTTCTATTGTGCGTAAAAAAAGGCATACAATTTCACTGCTCTGATGACGACCATTGACATTTGGCGTTGGCATTTTAAGTCAAATGTATAAGCTAAATGTGGTTTTAAAAGCTTCTACATATATCTTGTATATAGGTAGATCTACATATGTGTGTGTCAGACCCACACGTGACACACAAACACACACGCTTACACACACTCTCAATGGACACACGCTCGTTGACGTTGATGTTCATTCAGTCAGTCCATTCCTGTGAGAGTCGTGAGATTCACTACAAAACAAAAATATTCTCTGCGTATTATGTGCTTTTCACTCAAATAGAAGCCACAACCGAAGACAAAAGACTTCAACAACACACAGCTTTTTATCTCCAGAGAACCTCAAAATTACAATGGAATGAATCTGCACAATACAAAAAATAATTGTGAACTATCATTTGTCAATTAATGTTTATCTCGACAAGCTCTTTCTCGCTGTTAAGACTTAGCAGGAAAAGGCAGAAGGAGCGTGAGGAGAAGGGCTTCTGTTTATCGCCCTGTGTGATTGTTCTGAGCCGTTTGGGTTAATCAACTAAGTGTTGTCTGGAAGCCGCAGGTACAGAGGCTCCATCCAACAACCCTGTGTGTGTGTGTGTGCGTGTGCGTGTGCGTGTGCGTGTGCGTGTGTGTGTGCGTGTGCGTGCGTGTGTGTGTGTGTGTGTGTGTGTGTGTGTGTGTGTGTGTGTGTGTGTGTGTGTGTGTGTGTGTGTGTGTGTGTGTGTGTGTGTGCACTTGTTTTCAACTCCTAGTGGGTTCCATAACCTGAGATTCCACTCACGTCATGGGGACTGGTTTTACGTGGTGGGGCCCGAACACCGGACCCCACTGGTCCAAGCTTAATAATCAATGGGTAATGCTTTTCTAACGGTCCTTATGCAGTCTCTGTAAAAATATGGAAAGGAGCCCTGGAGGTTTACTTTCCTGAAAAAAGTGTGTTATGTGTCGGAACCCTGGTGGTGGGTTGCGGGATATCAAGGAGGGGCACACTGGGGCAATTTCAGTCCAGCAGGCTGGAGCCAATCATGGAGCAGCACAACAGAGGAAATCAGGTGTCAGGCTAGAAAAAGGTGCAAGTGTGTGGTTCATTAGGCTGCAGCCAATCACAGAGCAGCACACTGAAGCGCACGCTTACAAACCACTGGTAAGTGCTGACTACAAGTCATGACTTCAAATTGTTATATAGAATGATTACAAATTATTTGTTGTTTGTGCAGCTTAGTCAAGAGTCCCTAATTGATGAAGTCGACTCAGATTCTGACGATTTAACTGTCAAGAAGAAACCTGTAAAAAAGTATGGAAAAAGAAAAATCAAAAACACTTTTCTTCAAGACTCGGAAAGTGACGAACCAAAGGCAAATAAGATTGTTATCATGCAGCTGCAAAAGAAGAAAAATGGGGGGCGAGTTTATAGCAAGAGACACTTCTGCCTCTACTGTTCAATGTCCTGCCACAAAATGTCCCGTCATTTGACTAGAAAACATGGAAATGAAAGTGACGTAGCCAGAGCATTGGCTCTACCTGTGAAATCTAAAGCACGTAAACTTCAGTTTGATTTGATCAGGAATAGTGGAAACCGTGAGCACAATTTTGAGGTTTTAAAGGCCGGCATTGGAACTTTAGTCCCAGCTAAACAGCCAAATTCCCCAGTTAAATCCAGTGAGTTTTTGCACTGTATAGACTGTGGGGCATTGCTTAAGCGAAAGTCGCTGTGGAGGCATGTGGCCGGGGGGCCGGCTTTCACAGAAAGATGCCCAGGCTAAACCAGGCTAAACCAGGTAGAAGTAGGGTCCAGTCCCTCTGCTCCCTAGCCCAGCCTGTACCGGAGGGCATCAGCAAAAAGCTGTGGTCTTTAATTTCGGCAATGCATCAGGATGAGGTCACGGGTGTTGTCAAAGCAGAAAAGGGGATTCTGAGACTCGGAGAGCACCTGTACTTAAAACACGGGCATGATAAGACTAAGCATGATTACATTAGGCAGAAAATGAGAGAAGTCGGTAGGTTAATTAACGAAGCAAAAACTGCAGGGAAACTGAAAACAATTAAGGATTTCTTTATTCCTTCCAACTTTAACCATGTGATTGATGCAGTCAGGTCTGTGGCTGGATATGATGAGGAAACAAATCAATACAAGACTCCATCCTTGGCCCTCAAACTCGGCCATAGCCTCAGAAAGCTAGCAGATATTCTTGAATGTGACTCAAAAATGGAGCATTGTGTTGATGAACTATTTATTAAAAACCTCCAACGAAGCCGGCTGCTTTTTGAGAAGAGGTGGGACGTCTGTATTTCTTCTGCTGCCCTACAGACCCTCCGGCAAGCCAAGTGGAACACTCCGGACCTGCTCCCTCTGACTGAGGACGTTAGAGCCATGCATGCACATATTGAGGTATGTCGACCTGAATATGTGCAAACCCTAATAAGTGAGCCAACGTCTAAGCATTGGTCTAAACTGGCAGTTTTGACTCTTTGTGAGGTCATTATTTTCAATCGAAGAAGGGAAGGTGAGGTTTCAAAGATGCCACTGACAGCCTTTACCTTAAGAAGTAAGACTGGGATCCATTCTGACATTGCTCTGGGACTGTCCCAACTTGAGAAAAAGCTGTGTCAGCATTTTCAACGCATTGAAATTAAAGGGAAAAGAAGTCGGAAAGTGCCGGTTCTTTTGACTCCTGAAATGATTGCTTCGATGGAGGTGCTGGTGGAGAACAGAAGGGCCTGTTCCATCTCTGACCATAACCCATACTTCTTTTCCCGCCCGGGCGCAGACACCCACATCAGGGGATCAGACTCCCTACGCCAGGTAGCCAAAGAATGTGGTGCGGTGCATCCAGAGATGCTATCCTCAACCAAACTTAGAAAGCACATAGCTACTATGTCTACAGTTCTCAATATGAAAGAGAATGAGATGGACATACTTGCCAACTTCCTCGGCCATGACATTCGCATCCACAGGCAATATTACAGACTACCAGAGGGGACACTGGAGCTGGCCAAAATCAGCAAAGTGTTGATGGCCATGGAGCAGGGAAGAGTGACGGAATTCGAAGGAAAGAGCCTCGACCAGATACAAATTGAGCCTGAAGGTAATTCTTGATATTATTAAAATATGTATGATTTTTTTCCCCTAAAGGCCACTTGTATTTTTATTTTCTGTGCGACAGGGAGAGCAGTAGAGATCCTCTCACAAACGGACGGGCTAAAAGAAACTTCAAGCGGAGAACCTTCAACCATTCATCCAGATGCACCCCATGGTAGTGGCAGTGCCCCTTCTGGTAAGTGTACCAGGTGGGGGATTACAGCCAGGCTGCTTGGTCCTAACCCTGGGAGTGTATATTGCTAATATATTTTTATTTCTCTCCCTAGAACGTTAGAGAAAGCCATGGTCTGCATCTGAGGTGAAGGCTGTGGAGAAGACCATGACACCTTTCATACAGACTGGAAAGGTCCCTGGGAAGTCTCACTGCCTGGCCTGCATTAATGCCTCACCAGATGACCTTAGACATCGGACATGGAGTGGCATTAAATTCTATGTCAAAAATAGAATCACTGCAATTCGAAAAAAAAATCTAAAATAAAATTCCTTTAAAATAGTTGTTTGGTTTCTATTGACTGTTTTGTATTACTTAAAGTAGTCCCAGTAAAAAAAGATTATGTCTATGGGTCCCATTCTGAACGGCCCTGTCAAAGGGACCCACCAGGTAACAAAAACGTGTATGTGTGCGTGTGTGTGTGTGTGTGTGTGTGTGTGCGTGTGTGTGCGTGTGTGCACTTGTTTTCAACTCCTGGTGGGTTCCATAACCTGAGATTCCACTCACGTCATGGGGACTGGTTTTACGTGGTGGGGCCCGAACACCGGACCCCACTGGTCCAAGCTTAATAATCAATGGGTAATGCTTTTCTAACGGTCCTTATGCAGTCTCTGTAAAAATATGGAAAGGACCCCTGGAGGTTTACTTTCCTGAAAAAAGTGTGTTATGTGTCGGAACCCTGGTGGTGGGTTGCGGGATATCAAGGAGGGGCACACTGGGGCAATTTCAGTCCAGCAGGCTGGAGCCAATCATGGAGCAGCACAACAGAGGAAATCAGGTGTCAGGCTAGAAAAAGGTGCAAGTGTGTGGTTCATTAGGCTGCAAGAAATCATGGAGGAGCACACTGAAGCGCACGCTTACAAACCACTGGTAAGTGCTGACTACAAGTCATGACTTCAAATTGTTATATAGAATGATTACAAATTATTTGTTGTTTGTGCAGCTTAGTCAAGAGTCCCTAATTGATGAAGTCGACTCAGATTCTGACGATTTAACTGTCAAGAAGAAACCTGTAAAAAAGTATGGAAAAAGAAAAATCAAAAACACTTTTCTTCAAGACTCGGAAAGTGACGAACCAAAGGCAAATAAGATTGTTATCATGCAGCTGCAAAAGAAGAAAAATGGGGGGCGAGTATACAGCAAGAGACACTTCTGCCTCTACTGTTCAATGTCCTGCCACAAAATGTCCCGTCATTTGACTAGAAAACATGGAAATGAAAGTGACGTAGCCAGAGCATTGGCTCTACCTGTGAAATCTAAAGCACGTAAACTTCAGTTTGATTTGATCAGGAATAGTGGAAACCGTGAGCACAATTTTGAGGTTTTAAAGGCCGGCATTGGAACTTTAGTCCCAGCTAAACAGCCAAATTGCCCAGTTAAATCCAGTGAGTTTTTGCACTGTATAGACTGTGGGGCATTGCTTAAGCGAAAGTCGCTGTGGAGGCATGTGGCCAGGTGCCGGCTTTCACAGAAAGATGCCCAGGCTAAACCAGGTAGAAGTAGGGTCCAGTCCCTCTGCTCCCTAGCCCAGCCTGTACCGGAGGGCATCAGCAAAAAGCTGTGGTCTTTAATTTCGGCAATGCATCAGGATGAGGTCACGGGTGTTGTCAAAGCAGAAAAGGGGATTCTGAGACTCGGAGAGCACCTGTACTTAAAACACGGGCATGATAAGACTAAGCATGATTACATTAGGCAGAAAATGAGAGAAGTCGGTAGGTTAATTAACGAAGCAAAAACCGCAGGGAAACTGAAAACAATTAAGGATTTCTTTATTCCTTCCAACTTTAACCATGTGATTGATGCAGTCAGGTCTGTGGCTGGATATGATGAGGAAACAAATCAATACAAGACTCCATCCTTGGCCCTCAAACTCGGCCATAGCCTCAGAAAGCTAGCAGATATTCTTGAATGTGACTCAAAAATGGAGCATTGTGTTGATGAACTATTTATTAAAAACCTCCAACGAAGCCGGCTGCTTTTTGAGAAGAGGTGGGACGTCTGTGTTTCTTCTGCTGCCCTACAGACCCTCCGGCAAGCCAAGTGGAACACTCCGGACCTGCTCCCTCTGACTGAGGACGTTAGAGCCATGCATGCACATATTGAGGTATGTCGACCTGAATATGTGCAAACCCTAATAAGTGAGCCAACGTCTAAGCATTGGTCTAAACTGGCAGTTTTGACTCTTTGTGAGGTCATCATTTTCAATCGAAGAAGGGAAGGTGAGGTTTCAAAGATGCCACTGACAGCCTTTACCTTAAGAAGTAAGACTGGGATCCATTCTGACATTGCTCTGGGACTGTCCCAACTTGAGAAAAAGCTGTGTCAGCATTTTCAACGCATTGAAATTAAAGGGAAAAGAAGTCGGAAAGTGCCGGTTCTTTTGACTCCTGAAATGATTGCTTCGATGGAGGTGCTGGTGGAGAACAGAAGGGCCTGTTCCATCTCTGACCATAACCCATACTTCTTTTCCCGCCCGGGCGCAGACACCCACATCAGGGGATCAGACTCCCTACGCCAGGTAGCCAAAGAATGTGGTGCGGTGCATCCAGAGATGCTATCCTCAACCAAACTTAGAAAGCACATAGCTACTATGTCTACAGTTCTCAATATGAAAGAGAATGAGATGGACATACTTGCCAACTTCCTCGGCCATGACATTCGCATCCACAGGCAATATTACAGACTACCAGAGGGGACACTGGAGCTGGCCAAAATCAGCAAAGTGTTGATGGCCATGGAGCAGGGAAGAGTGACGGAATTCGAAGGAAAGAGCCTCGACCAGATACAAATTGAGCCTGAAGGTAATTCTTGATATTATTAAAATATGTATGATTTTTTTCCCCTAAAGGCCACTTGTATTTTTATTTTCTGTGCGACAGGGAGAGCAGTAGAGATCCTCTCACAAACGGACGGGCTAAAAGAAACTTCAAGCGGAGAACCTTCAACCATTCATCCAGATGCACCCCATGGTAGTGGCAGTGCCCCTTCTGGTAAGTGTACCAGGTGGGGGATTACAGCCAGGCTGCTTGGTCCTCACCCTGGGAGTGTATATTGCTAATATATTTTTATTTCTCTCCCTAGAACGTGTAAGAAAGCCATGGTCTGCATCTGAGGTGAAGGCTGTGGAGAAGACCATGACACCTTTCATACAGACTGGAAAGGTCCCTGGGAAGTCTCACTGCCTGGCCTGGCCTGGCCTGCATTAATGCCTCACCAGATGACCTTAGACATCGGACATGGAGTGGCATTAAATTCTATGTCAAAAATAGAATCACTGCAATTCGAAAACAAAATCTAAAATAAAATTCCTTTAAAATAGTTGTTTGGTTTCTATTGACTGTTTTGTATTACTTAAAGTCTTGGTAAAAAAAGATTATGTCTATGGGTCCCATTCTGAACGGCCCTGTCAAAGGGACCCACCAGGTAACAAAAACGTGTATGTGTGTGTGTGCGTGTGTGTGTGTATGTGTGTGTGTATGTGTGTGTGTGTATGTGTGTGTGTGTGTATGTGTGTGTGTGTGTGTATGTGTATGTGTGTGTGTGCGTGTGTGTGTGTGTGTGTGTGTGTGTATGTGTGTGTGTGTGTGTGTGTGTGTGTGTGCGTGCGTGCATGTATATGTGCGTGCGTATGCAAATGCATGTGGGTCAGTGCGTGCGTGTGTGTGTGTGTGTGCGTGCATGTGTGTGTGTGTACATTTGTGACTGAGACAATAACTGCTTAACAAACAGGGAGGAAGAGCAGCCACAACACACTGAACTGTTAAAACAATCGGTCCCTTTGTGCGTTCGTTGTCACTCCTTCCACTGTTGTGCGTTCGTTGTCACTCCTTCCACTGTTGTGCGTTCGTTGTCACTCCTTCCACTGTTGTGCGTTCGTTGTCACTCCTTCCACTGTTGTGTTATTTTGACTCATCTTTTGACCGATTCTTTTTGCCGAGTTCAGAGAAAAAACAGCGCCCAATACAGTAATTTAGACTCAAACTGCTTTATCATGTCTAACTTTCCTACAAGGCCTTGAACGGTCATTTATTGTGCATATCATAAATAAGTATTGTGCGTTTTTATTTTTACTTTGCAAATCCAGCTAGAAAACAACACAATGATTACAAGCACAAACGTCGCTGCACCTGTCATGAGACCTGTCGGGTTGTTCAAATCTTCTGCACACAATAATAGAATATTTTTTTTCTATTTCTCGTCTTAAAAAGCACTTCGAAAACAAAAATCTGTGGCTAATCGAAGCAGAACATTTAATTCTAAAATCAGTGCCATTTAAAAGTGCTTTTAAAATCAGGTTCATTTCTCTTGAGTAACAACATTTCACATTGACAGCACTTCCACTTGAGATTTCGATCACATCCTCCATATGTCTCTTCTCCAAGACTATTCTAATCTAATACAACTTTAAAAGCTCTCTCCTCTGATCGCACACTATCTTGACATCTCCGCTGCAATCCTCGTACTACACGACTGATCCGCGCACACACAGAACCTTCCCAGTCTCTCATTTACGTCCTTAGCTTTCGGCTGTTCCCTCTGAGCAGCTCTGACTTCCACAATTCGCCCCGCTGCCTCTTGCCAGGAGCCTACCCCCGGCTTATTCTCACCAAATTTCGATTGGCCCACTTCAGGCTTACGCTCATGGGTCATTTGTTTTGTTCTGTTGCTGTCTTGAGAGGGACTTGTCCGTGGAAAGACACATATAAAGGAGTGGATATGATGGGTGTATGTGTACGGATGTGCATGGACTTTGTCAGATAACCGGCACGATTTAATTTGAGGTTTCGGTGATTCTGTGAATATACAGTATTCGGCCCCCTTGAACCTTTCAACATTTCGCCACATTTCAGGCTTCAAACATAAAGATATAACATTTAAATTTTTTGTCATGAATCAACAACAAGTGGGACACAATCGTGAAGTGGAACGAAATTTATTGGATAATTTAAACTTTTTTAACAAATAAAAAACTGAAAAGTGCGGCGTGCAATATTATTCGGCCCCTTTACTTTCAGTGCAGCAAACTCAGTCCAGAAGTTCAGCGAGGATCTTTGAATGATCCAATGTTGTCCTAAATGACTGATGATGATAAATAGAATGCACCTGTGTGTAATCAAGTCTCCGTATAAATGCACCTGCTCTTTGATAGTCTCAGGGTTCTGTTTAAAGCGCAGAGAGAACCATGAAGACAAAGGAACACACCAGGCAGGTTCCAGATACTGTTGTGGAGAAGCTTAAAGCCGGATTTGGATACAAAAAGATTTCCCAAGCTTTAAACATCTTGAGGAGCACTGTGCAAGCAATTATATTGAAATGGAAGGAGTATCAGACCACTGCAAATCTACCAAGACCCGGCCGTCCCTCCAAACTTTCATCTCAAACAAGGAGAAGACTGATCAGAGATGCAGACAAGAGGCCCATGATCACTCTGGATGAACTGCAGATAACTACAGCTGAGGTGGGAGAGTCTGTCCATAGGACAACAATCAGTCGTGCACTGCACAAATCTGGCCTTTATGGAAGAGTGGCAAGAAGAAAGCCATTTCTCAAAGATATCCATAAAAAGTCTCGTTTAAAGTTTGCCACAAGCCACCTGGGAGACACACCAAACATGTGGAAGAAGGTGCTCTGGTCAGATGAAACCAAAATCAAACTTTTTGGCCACAATGCAAAACGATATGTTTGGCGTAAAAGCAACACAGCTCATCACCTTGAACACACCATCCCCACTGTCAAACATGGTGGTGGCAGCATCATGCTTTGGGCCTGCTTTTCTTCAGCAGGGACAGGGAAGATGGCTAAAATTGATGGGAAGATGGATGGAGCCAAATACAGGACCATTCTGGAAGAAAACCTGTTGGAGTCTGCAAAAGACCTGAGACTGGGACGGAGATTTATCTTCCAACAGGACAATGATCCAAAACATAAAGCCAAATCTACAATGGAATGGTTCACAAATAGACGTATCCAGGTGTTAGAATGGCCAAGTCAAAGTCCAGACCTGAATCCAATCGAGAATCTGTGGAAAGAGCTGAAGACTGCTGTTCACAAACGCTCTCCATCCAACCTCACTGAGCTCCAGCTGTTTTGCAAGGAAGAATGGGCAATAATTCCAGTCTCTCGATGTGCAAAACTGATAGAGACATACCCCAAGCGACTTGCAGCTGTAATTGCAGCAAAAGGTGGCGCTACAAAGTATTAGCGCAATAATATTGCACGCCCCACTTTTCAGTTTTTTATTTGTTAAAAAAGTTAAAATTATCCAATCAAATTTGTTCCACTTCACGATTGTGTCCCACTTGTTGTTGATTCTTGACAAAAAATTTAATTTTTATATCTTTATGTTTGAAGCCTGAAATGTGGAGAAATGTTGAAAGGTTCAAGGGGGCCGAATACTTTCGCAAGGCACTGTATATCTTAAAACTTCTCTGATGGCTTCTCTAAATTTAGAGAAATATTACCTTATTTTTCTCTGTCAGACCTCTAAACATGGTTATACCCACAAGACACAAGATCATTTGCTGCTAGAAAAGAAAATCTGTTTTAATTGCTGTATTCATATTTTGTATTAATTTATTTGAATAGGGACAGTATAAATTAATCAATATTTCTGAATGTGTCGGTACAGCCTTGTTTCTAACCACATATACAATGCCAGCAATATACAATATACAACATATAGTATAAATCTAAATATTAAAATAAAAAACAAGTTATTAGATCCTATAAACACACAGACATAATTACATATTTAAGATAATTTAAGAAGGTTTTTCACTGTTTCCACATATTTCAGATCATTGGCACCTTAGAGTCATAATGTACAGTTTACAGTTTTTGCAGTTTGATAAAAGCTGTCACTAAAATTGCACTTTGGACAGCGATTCATCGTGCAGCCCTAATTGGGCGCTGGCCTGAGCTCTTGAGACTTTGTGGAGGAAGAGAAAAGAAGCAGGACTCAGAGGGGAGCAGTCCCAGAGCGCCTCTGGAGGACGTCCAGATCTCTCTCACTGTGTTTAGTTTGAGTGCAAACAAACACAAACAGTGCAGTGGTGTCCGGTAAGACGACCCACTCTTCAGGGATTAGTGTCGTAAACAGTTGCACCGGGATTGACATTATGGGGCTGCTCCATGCGACTTCTGTTTAAATGCCACAAAACCAGCATTTCCGAAGAACAATCCAGACAGAAAATGTGGTGATTTAACTTCCAAGAATGATAAATTAGAAAATATATGACATTTATTTATTTTTGGCATATTTAGATTCAGATATTCGTTCACCACAGATTGACAGTCTGTATAAAGGATAGAAGAGGGTTTGTGGAAGCAGATCCCTCTCTCACTGTGGGCCTCTGCTCTGTTTTTGCGCCGATGCAGGAGGGTCTTTGTGAGGAGTTTGCATGTTCTACCTGTGTCTGTGTACGTTTCCTCGGGGTGCTCAGGAGTAATAGTTCAGTGTGTGTTTGTGAATGCGACTGCAGGACTTCAGATGGAACTATCTGGTTTCCTTAATACACATCTAAATAGACAAATAAATAAATCCAAGACATTCATGAACTTATTCTCGTATTGTGTTTTTTTTTTATTGCATCTACTTTTTTGATTCTCAAATGTGTTGAAAAAATGAAAAATTGTGTAAAGAAGCCTGCAGGTGATTTAGGGTCATACAAATTTAATTGAATGGAGTTTGAAATGCTGCTTCTGCCTGACAACAACACAAAAGATTCTCGTTCCACTGATTTAAAAAAATAATAATATTCAAATACATGACATTTTCCCAAATTCAAGTGGTTTTCTTTAATGAGCGCAAACTTTTACTTCATAGAGAAATTTGGACTCTGCATTTGACCCATCCTCAAA